>VSMD01037426.1:0-202772 GCA_008750895.1 Mirza zaza
CCCACCCATGCCCCTCCACCCATGCCCTCCTACCCATACCCTCCCACCCATGCCCTCCACCCATGCCCCCAGGCAACTATGCCCCAGTCATAGACACTCCTGGTGGTCAGTGGACTTGAAATACCAGTGAGAACGCTCCATCGTCAAGGACACCACTGCCCTTCTGGCTCAGAGGACAGCAAAGCATGGAACCCAGGGCACTGGCCTGAAAGGTCTTCATGCAGCCTTGGAGACCTCGGCCTGGCCTCTGAGGTATTTCTGCTCTGATGATGCTGACACCCATCTGGAGCCCCAGGGTCCCTCCTTCCTTCCCAGGTGACACGGGCTCTCCTCCTTCAGTCATAGCTCCCTGTTAATTGTCTTAACTTCCGGGCTGTCCGGGAAGCATCCTGTCTTCACTGCCACCCTCCCAGCTGTGGTCCTGCCTGGACACACTGTTCTCACCAAGGTAGAGGAGGACTCTGTCCCACCAGTGGAGCATCCTAGTATGAGGCCACCAGAAGACAGCCCCCACCTACGGTTCCCACTCTCTCACATGTGAACCTCTCGCTGGACAGACTTCTGCAGCTCTTCATAACCCTTCCTTGCTCAGACTATGACACAGTTCCCTGTTGGGGATGAAAAGGGGAAGGGGAGGGAGTGGTGACATGAGTTGGCACACTATAGGATTGAGCCAACAAATGACACCTTCCTGTCGACGTTAACCAGTGCCCCGGCTCCAGCTGGCACTACCTGCCACCTGCTCCTCAGGTAGGGCTCACGGCTCAGACATGACATTATTCCTGGATCTTAATGCAGTCACTGTTCCTCCCACAGGGCCCCGATGGCTGTCTCCCACCGTGGGATCCCCTGCCTTGCACATGCCTTTCCATTCTCCCCACCTGACCAACTCCTGCTCATCCTTAAGCACTCCACTCCAGGAGTCCTCCCTGGACTACCTCTGGACTGTAGTGCTCCAGCCAGCACCCCCCAGCATGGCACTTCTCTACAGAGCTTCGCCGGACTTGATCATCATTGCTCCGTCTAGCTTCCCTAGACTGGGAGCTCCATGACAGCAGAGGCCTTGCTCTCTTGTTTGCAATAAATCCCAGCATCGAACAATGCCTGCAACAAACATCCTAGATGTTAAACAAACATATTCTGAGTGAATGAGTGACACTCAGAGGCTCGTTGTACTAGACTCACAGCATAAGAAACAGCATTTCGACTACATATAGTCGGGATGTGAAGAACAGCCCTCCCACTCACATACGTGCGTGCCTCTGTGCATCCATGATGATATGAGACTAGAAATCTCTATGTTCTTGACTAAGACTGAACTACACTCTGTTGGAAGAGAGAATGATGCTTACTCACGGATGTGTGTGTGTGTGTGCATGTATGCATGTTTGGCATGTGTGTGCACGTGCATGTGTGTGCACTGGGGGGAGGGCTAAAGGGGGTATCACACCATCTTCTCTGCCCTGGCAGCGGTGGTGGTCCAGGGCAGAGGCGATTACGGGCCCCCTCTCAGTGGAGGAGAGGTGCCTGGGCAGGTCACGTGGAGGCCTGGGCAGAGCAGATAACGAGGGTCCAGTTGATCTACACCAGTGGTCCAAATCTCCAGTCCTCAGACCCCTGCGGGTTCCCATGGGTAGTAAAGGGGGCTCGTGAGCTACTTTAGTATTTCTGTATGCCTAGCAGAAACGACACGTTTACCGAAGATAAGGCTGCACAGACTACTAACTGAGACATCATTTCTCTGCTTTTGGCTGGAATTATATCAACTCAGTGTGATAACGCCACTAATCTCATGCTGATCTGAACCCCTGATTGGCAGCCATACATGGCTTTGATTAATAAAAAATGGGAAAACAAATTATTACTTGATAAATGCAGTTTTTTGGTAGACAAAGATCTTTAAAAATATGGGGCGCAAGGTGCAGAGGGAGCGAGAGAGAGTCCGTGACTATGAAGACCACGGGCTCTGGAGCCGGATGCTCACTCAGATCCTGGCTCGACCACCTGCTCACAGTAATTCGCACTGGTCTCGTGACTGTCCGAGCCTCAGCCTCTTCATCTGCAAAATGGGAGTCATGATAATAATAATAACGTGAGGATTAAGCGAGGTAACACAGAGAAAGCACTTAGCTCATTGTCAGGCATGTAGGGAGCGTGCGTTAATATCTGCAATGTTGTCATGGTCACCATTACCACTCTTGCCACTAGTGGGGTAAGCTGGGAAGCATGAGGCTAGATCTTTTTTTGAGACAGAGTCTCACTCTGTTGCCTGGGCTAGAGTGCGATGCTTAGCTCATAGCAACCTCAAACTCCTGGGCTCAAGTGATCCTGCTGCCTCAGCCTCCCGAGTAGTTGGGACGACAGGCATGTGCCACCATGCCTGGATAAATTTTTCTATATATTTTTAGTTGGCCAATTAATTTCTTTCTATTTTTAGTAGAGATGGGGGTCTAGCTCTTGCTCAGGCTGGTTTCGAACTCCTAAGCTCAAACGATCTGCCCGCCTCAGCCTCCCAGAGTGCTAGGATTACAGGCGTGAGCCACCACGCCCAGCCAGGCTAGATTATTCTTGAGGTTCAAGATGCATTGGTCATTATTGCCTTGCAATGAGGTGAGAACTAGATTACCTGACCCTCTGCCAACAGGTGGGAAGAAGGCTACAGGAAGTCTCTGAGACCCCTCAAGATTTGGAAAAGAAAAGGAGATGGTCACTTGACCTGCTCCTCACTGATAGGGAAGCAGATTTTGTCTGCCAGGTAAGGCCGGAAATTAAGAAGGATGGATTCCAGGTCAGATGACTGGATGTTAGACTTAGGGTATTCAATTTTTGCTGCTGCGAAACAAATTGCCACACATTTAGTGGCTTATGGCACCCCCCAATTTATTATCTCCTAGTCTGTAGGTCCGAAGTTGGAGCAGGTTCAAGTGAATTCTCTGCTTAGGGGCTCAGAAGGCTGGAATCAAGGTGTGGCCAGAGCCCTCATCTGGAGGAGGAAGAATCCCCTTCTGAGATCATTTGGACTGTTAACAGTATTCAGTCCCTGTGGTTGGAGGACCGGGGTCTCCATCCCGTTGCTGGCCATCAGCGGGGTTGCTCCCCACTCACACAGCTGCCTGCAGCACTGGTCAGGTGGGCCCCTCCATCTCAAGCCCAGAAGGAATCATCAGATCCGGCTCATGCCTCCCTCCCACTGCCCCTTCTGCTACCAGCTGGAGAAAACTCTGCTTTGGCAGGGCTCGTTTAATTAGATTATTTAGACCCACTCATCTCACTGTCTTAGGGCCCACTGTGCCATAACAAACACATACAGCTCTCCGTCACCTTCCCAGAACCTGCTCTGCAGATCCTCCCAACACCTAGAAATGACCCACTTCGCCACATATCAGAGAAGTCACCTGGCTCTGGCCTCAGTCTGCACATCTGTAATGTGGGGGCAGAGATGAGGCCAGATCAGCAGTTCCCCCACTCTGGCTGTGCCTCAGTGCCCCCCAGGGAATTGTTCAAATATGGATTTCTGGGCCCCACCCCCAGACGTGATGTGATCCCAGCTCTGTGTTATTAGCGAGCCCCACAGGCAATTGTGTGCTCGGCCAGCTCAGGGGCCCTGGCTCTCCCAGATCTAACTCCTGTCCTGCTAAAACCCTCTGGGCCCTGGATGAGCCCGACAACTCCCAGCCCCCTATCATCTGTGAGGCCCTTCTGCTGGGTGCAAACACCTCTTGAGGACAAGGCTCTGCCACCAGGCTCTCTAGAGCACTGGAAGTCATTTCCAATGTCTGTTCTGTCATGGCAACAAGATGGCCTGAGTGTAATGGCATCCTCCTTGTTCTCTGGGATAAAGGAAAGTGGCCTTACTGTCATGCAGTCTCTCTGGCAAGGGGCAGGGGACGATGCCACTGCAGCCATTCCCCGGGACCCGGGGCTTGCTGGGAAGCCACTTCCAGCCAAACTGCTCTGAGCAGTTGGATTGTCTCGTCTGCCTGGTTGTTATGGAGAGAGGCGACACACAGGCAATCAAACCCCTTAGCTCACCTGCGAGAGGAAGACAGCGAGCGACAAGTGTAATAGTGGGGAGAGAACAGATATTCCGTGTCACTCTGCTTACATTATCCCCCATAATGAGCTCTGCCCGACAGCCGCTCACACGGCTCACACAGGCACAGCCCTCACTCGGCACCCGTGCCAGGGAGCCCAGAGGAGCATCTCAGGGTTGTGCAGCCGTCCACCCCCCTGCAAGTGCCAGGCTGCACCAGGCGGCCCCTCCCCATCCCCAGCTGAATGGACAGGCAGGAAACAAAGCCATCCCTAAGGGGAGAGGCTGATCCCCCTGTGGAAATGGGCAGAGCCATGCAAGGCTCGTAGATCATGTTTCCTTGGTTCACACACGCAGAAACTCAGGCACCTCGGCCAGTCGGATGGGAGCTGTGAAGGATTGGCTCCCATAAGACACCTGCTTTGTGTGTGCATGAGTGTGCACGTGTGTGTGCATGAGTGCATGCATGCATGTGTGTGTGTGTGTGTGTGTGTGCGCGCCCAAGACAGAAAGAGAAACAAAGAGACAGAGAGACTGTAGAACTTTGTTCCCCATGAGCTTACAGTCAGACAATGACAGTACAACGCTAACAGTACAATGCCGGATGAACAACGCACAATATTTCAGGAAGCGTACCTAGATATGCCAAATCGTCTGGGAGAACGAAGACCTCGGCGGAGGCTTCAGGGAGGAGAGGAGAGTTACACTGGGCTTTGGAGGAGGGACAAGACACAGCTACCAGGTGTTAGGTGAGGCCAGAAGAGCTGTAGAGGAGCACCTGAACAGTTGGTACCCACTCCGGCTGGGAGAGGGCCAGCCCGGGTGACCAATGTCATCTCGTTTAACTGGCTCCTGACCCACTTAGGCAAGGTAAGCAAGACAAACCTAGAAGCAGGTCTGTAGATTCTTGGAGATCTGGAGTTTTTCTACGAGCCTGGGGGTGGAGTTGGGAGCTGTGGGTTCCAGTCCCAGCGGGGCTGGGACTTCCGACTAGCTGCAAGGCCTTGGACAAGCCACTTAACCTCACTGTGCTTTGGTTCCTTCCAGGAAATGGAGGGGTTTCAGCCAGGGAGTGTCCTCGGCTCTGGGTGCTAGGAGACCGCAGCAGCAGCCGTGCAGCTCCAGCCTGCCTGCAGCCCTGAGCCTCTTGGGGCAGGCTTCCAGAGGCGGGCACTTCCCTCTTACATTAATACAATGTTGAGTCACCCAGTGGCTCCTGCGGTGCTTTGGGAGTTCCCTGGAAGAGATCTCTCCCCAAATCCCAAAGAAGGATTTCCCCAGCAGACTGCTCCAGGAGCCCTGCAGGTTGCAAATTGAAACAAAACTATCAATTCTTTAATTGTTTTCTTTTTCCCTCCCCGGGGTATAGTAAACCCGTTCTCAGTATGGCCTGCTCTTCCCTTCCTGGTTGCTGCAGGCGGCTACAGAGTCTCCCCGACTTCTCAGGGAGAGCTCTGGAGAGCCCAAGTCCTGGGAGAGTCAGGGGCTTGGAGAGGCAGCGGGAGGGCAGACCCTCTCCCCCTTCTCTCCCACCCACGGCCAGCAGATGGGCTCCTAGGCCAGGCTGGACCCAGGGAGGCCCTGCCCAAGTGGGCCAGCTGCAGGGTGGGCAGGAGGAGGAGAGGAAGAGACAACCTGGGGGCTTGGAGGCAATCTCAGTGGTTTCTGAACATTAAATGAGTTGATGTTCAAATGACATGCAAATGACATGCAAATGAGCCTCTAGGACTTTTGAAAAGAGACACCCACCGGTGTTTTGGCTAAGAGAATAGCAGTTAATGTCCCAGCCACCAAGGACATCCAGAGTGACCTCTCCCCAGGGACACTCCACCACATGGAGGAAATGCCCGAGCTGCTCAAAGCCAGGTCCCTAGCCGCCTAGGGCCACATGTGCACCCCAGCGCCACCTGCCCAGGTGCTCAGTGCTCCCCACGGAGCACCTGCCCAGAGACTCCTCTCTCTTTGTTCTCCACAAAGGCAAAGACACAGCCCAGATCTAGAATTCACAGCACCAGAGAAGTCTAGTAAAGGGACCCTGGTACAATCATTTTCCCCATTTCACACAGGAGAGGACCTGGCCGAGGCCACACAGCAGCTCTGTGCCAGAACCAGACCTGGAACTCAGGGCCCTGAAGCCTCCACTGTCTGCTCTGGTTCACGGTCTCACCCTGAACTTTCTTGCTGTCCTTTAGGGGAAGCAGAATTTCTCTTCTGAGGCCACCCAGGAAGTGAGTCCTCACAGGGTCACTCAACCCTTGGACTCCACACAGTTCCTGAGATCTCTCGGGTCTCTGTGGACCCCACCGACAGAGGCTCCTGTCCCCCCATCCCTTCCCAACCCAGACCTGCATGGACTTTTCCTGGGTCCGGGCCATCACCCCCTTGGGGTCCCAAGAGTCCCCAGGTGGGAACTACAAATGTCAGAGGAAGGAGGACAGTGATGAAATGCCAGAGAACAGTGTCAGTTCAGAAAATAGGATCAGCCCTAGCTGGAGCTTTCAGGAAGAACCTGCAGAGGGCACAAGGCTGGTGGAGCCTTTCAGAAGCCCAACAGGGACGAGGAGAGGTGGCACGGGATGGGCAGAGTGTGGCTTGGTGGAGCAGTAGACCACAGTCTGCAGCTGTTCTTCTAGAGGGGTCCCATGCCCGCAAAGTGCCAGGTGCCCACAGGAAAAGCCTGCCCCCAACCCACATCCCCCAACCCTGGGGAGGCTTTGGCACCCACCTTCCCGCTTCCCAGCTGGCTCTGCTCTTCCCTGCAGTTGGCTCCAACCCCAGGACCCAGGTCCCCCCAGTGAGCACAGCAGGAAAATGGGGCAGGGGATAAATGAGCCAACAAGCCCTGACATTCACGTGCTCAGAAGCACTCTCTTACAAGGACCCCTTGAGTTCAAAGCTGGCCCCCCAGTGTGCCCTGTAAAAGCTTGATAAATGAATATATGAATTGATTGGCTAATTAATTCATTCATTATTGTTGGAGACCTCCCAGCCAGTGACTACTTCCCCTCCCGCAGAGCCACTCAGTCTGGCCACCCAGGTGGCCCCAAAGCCACTTTGGTAGAGGGGTGCCTGGGCTCTGATGAGGAGTACCTTTTCAATCACTGCAAGGCCTGCCGAACCTTGAGCCTCAATCCTGGCCTCAGCTCCCTGCAGGCTATGAGAACTCAGGTGGCAGATGCCACCTTCATGGTTGTCCCTACATCTGATTCTCCAGCCCAATGTTTCACATATTGTTTTAGTTCTATTCCTTGGGGACAGAGGAGGTTCGGATTCAGAGAGAGAATCTGCACCCCGGAGTGCAGAAGTGACTTGCTCAGGGTCACAGAGCTGGGCTTCCACTGGCAGGAGGAGTTCATCCCCAGCCCCAGGAGGGCCAGCCTGAGGGGAGAAAGTGCAGGAATCTGGGAATAGCAAAGGGACCCACTAGGTCTCGTTCTGTTCCTGCTGTTCCCCCAGCAGCCTTGTGTAGTCCTGGAAACACAGAAGCCTCAGTGTAGGCAGTCATGGGCCCAGGGTCACCATATAAATTAGCATCCAAACTGGGCTCTTTCCAGGGTGAAGTGGCCACTGTTAATTCAATGGGACAACAGGCGCAAACCTGGACTGTGCCAAGCAAATGGGGACATTGGTCACCCTGACCATGCTTATTCCATGAGGCCCCACCCTCTTCCAGTAAGAGCCCCTCCTAATCCTCCAATGGTGACCACGGGGGCCTCCTCTGGAGGGACGTGGAGATCGGCCAGCGAGGTGAGACACACACACATATTATAGCACACATATTGGATATGAAAGGGGGAAAATGAAGAGTTGGACAGCTGTTCACAACACATTTTGCATCGTCCTTTCATTAATTTGGGAGTTATTTGCAAGTCTTCAGTGCACTCAGCATAATGGTGGGTACTGGAGAAACACTGGCAAATGCCACCGACAGCAACCCTATCTTCACAGAGTTTATAGAACACCAGAAATATTGGACATAATTAAAGCTCAAATCATGTTCCCAGCAAGGAGAGGCTAGTGATGAGGGAAGGCTCAGAAAACACAAGGCTGGGCCTTGTCTGAAAGTCTCGATTTGTTCCATTTGTCAATCAAATCAATCCATGCAGAACATGACCACTCGGTAGCTATGTGACTTTAAACAATTTACTTAACCTCTCTGAGCCTTGACTTCCTCACTTATAAAATGAGAACGATGTTATTAACTTCATAGGGTTAACCTGAAAATAAAATAATAAATGTTTGAAACGCATCACACAGTGCCTGGAGCAAGGTAAGTACTCAGCAAACATTAGTTCCTTTTTCTTTTATTTCCAAACTGGTTCATGCCTTGTGCCTTTACCCTGCTGTTCTCCCAGAGAAATATTCTCTCCTTCCTATTATCTACCCAAGAAACTCCTATTCATGCTTAGGTGCCCAGCATAGCATAGCAAAAACCAGCATAGAGTAGCAGTTACGAGTACAAGCTTTTGACCTAGTGTTCCTGGGTTTGAATTCTGATATTACTGATTACTATATCCTCTTAGGCAAATGACTTAACCTCTCTATACCTCAATTTCCTCCTGTTTCATAGAATTATCACGAGGAAAAAATGAGTTAATAAGTGCAATGCACTTGGACAAGCATATATTTGACAGTGGTGCTGTGTGAATTTTTTTTAATAAAATGGCCAGCTCAGATATCATCTCCTCCAGCTTTAAAAGTCTAAAATGTTACTGAGTCAAGCTGAGCTTCTGGTGTTGCTCTTAGCTGTAAACAACCCTTACCTAGACTTCCCTACACATTGCTGGGGTGGCGTTTGCATTATAAGGCAGAGTGACAGCAGAGTGACATGAAGTGCAGGGGCTAGGGTATGTCCTTTAACAAAGAAAGGTCTCACTTGAGCTGACTTGGGGACTCAGGAGTCTAGAACCCAATTGCAGTCCCAGGTCCAACTACCCCTCACATCTACAATTTCTAGCTCAGAAGTGAAAAAAACTGGGCAGACTCTTCTCCGAAATGGCCTAGCCACTGTCCTTTCAGAGCTAGCTTCTCAAGGTCATTGCAAACCTTGGATCCAACGGCCCTGCCCTGCAGCCTCTGCTTCCCTCCGCATAGTCCCACCAAGACCCAAACTCCAGCTTCAAGAATTCAAGATGTGTTCGTTTTACTTCCAGACCCTCCTCCCACCCACTGCCAGCCCTCCGTTCCCCAGAGCCAGGCAGCAGCCGCTGTCAGAAAATCCTATCTAGCCCTGGCTTGACATCTCCACAGCCCGAGACCCAGAGATAAAAGTTGTCACTGAACAAAGTTCATTCCCCATCTCCTTCTCCCTTCCTGGAGACTTCATAGGCATCAGAGTGGGCCCCGAGAAGGTCTCTGTCTCCTGCCACTGCTGCTGCTGCCTCCATTCCTGCTTTGGGTGGGACGGGGCGGGGATTGAGGGGGAATTTTCACAATTGATGATTACGAAGAAGCAGTTTATCACCTGTGCTTTTATGATTGCAGCAACTAAGGGGAAAAGATGTCCTTTCAGATAAGCATTTGAAGGAGGGGGAGAAGGATTTTTCAAAGCTTCCTTTGTTCTCCTGGAGAGCCATGCCATGGAGTTCTGGCAGGCAGCCCGGGAGAAAGGAGGATTTTAAAAACACAATCTGAGCTGGCTTCCAAACCGCTACACCATCTCTGTCATCAATTAGGGATGTTACTTAACAAGGGTTTAGGCCACTGTCTCATCCAGCCTGTTCTCCCTAATTGGATGTGGAGGGGTGATGAATCCTCCGGAAAAGGGCTCCACGCTACAGAGGTCATTGCCTCGGCCCCCTGACACTCACGGACGGCTCGGGCCGGGCTGGTGCAGGCCGCTGGGGCACGTTGCTGGCAGGGAGATAAGAGTAGGGCCTTTCTGAGGCCCCGGTGCAGGCAGAGAGCACAGAACCAGAACCCAGAGAGGGGCAGGCTGCCAGCCCGTGCTGGGAACTGAAGGTGGGAAGCCAGGGGAAAGATGAGGGGCTGATCTGCACCCCCTGACAACTCCAGGCCCGCTCAGCAGCAGCCTTAGGCCCTTCCACTATAGACCCTCCTCCTTTCCCCACCCCGGCTCTGAAGATGGGTTTCACCGGGGCACTGAGAGCTTTAGGGGCCTCAGTCCACAAAGGGGTTGGTCTGAAATTAGGTTGAGCCGCTATAGTCTCAATAAATACTGTGCCAGAAGCCTGTGCAGCCTGAGTCACAGCCTGAACACCAGCACGGATCAAGAAATAGCCATCCTCCACAGCAAAGTAAAGTGGAACCCCACAGTTTGCAGTGGGGAGAACTCGGGTGAAGGGAAGCTGGACCTCACGGTGCCAGGAGCACCCTCACCTTTGGAAATGACTGAGGCCCAGGGTCCGGGGTGCTCCCCAATCTATCTACCCTGCAGGCCCAAGTGTGGGACCATTTTCTTTCCTTTCACAGTATAGCTGAGGTCAAGCTGGAATGTTTAAATAAAAATGTACAAAATGCTAAGGAGAAACAAAAGGGAAAAAATACACAGAGCAATACAAAACCAGATCATCGGTTGAAGACCTATCATTGCCTATGTTCAACGTGGAGGTAGCCTCCCCCCAGGACAGACCCCCAGCTTGCTTTCTGTGCCAGAGGACACCTTTCCCCAGCTGCTCCAGGGTCCTGGAGGTCCGGATCCCAGCAGGTGAGATGGGACTTACCCTCCAACCTACCTGAGACCTGCCTTCTGAGTTCTAGGCTCTGTCCTACAACCTGCCTCTTGGCTGGATAATTAAAGTGGGGAATATCCACCAGATAGCTTCAGGCGGAATCACATGACCTTGAAAGTCTCCAAATCATGTGCATATCAGAATACAACCCCACAGACTCACGTATGTGCATGAAGTACACGTGTTCAAAAGCAAAGGGTTATTTTTCTAATTCAAATGGGCCTAGCCCACTTGAAAACTTGGTCTTCAGCCTCGGTTGCCTGCTCACCACGCCAGTTCCCTCTGGCAACAGAGCCCTGCCCTGCTTGGCAGGGGCCCTAACACATCCCTGCCTGGCTCTTACCAGCTCCTGCTGATGGTGTCCAGTGCTCCTATCTGCTGCAGGGTCCCTACATTGACCACAGGGACCCTTAGTATCTGCAATGCAAACACCCACCTGACTTCCTGAACTAATGACCCTGACCCCACCCCAGCTCACTGTAGCTGCTGACACCAACATGAACAAAGCGAATGTCACCCCCAACCTTCCCAGAACCCAGGAGTGCAGTATCTAGCAGCCCTCCCCAGGAGCCAGCCACGAGGCTAAATCGGATAATAATAATGTGGTAACCAGATGGAGACCTCTTCATTCTCCAGAATTCTCCTAGGGGCAAACAGTGTAAGGTTTCTATGAAAGAGAAGTCCCCCAAGAGTCCTGAAAGTGAACAGAACTGTTCTACATGGGGCAAGGGCTAGAGTTTGCTTGATACTCTGAAGAGGGAAGAGAAGAGAGAGAAAAGGGAGAGAAAGAACTGGCCAGATGGCCAAGAATTGTGTCTCACCAAGTGAACGGAACCATCTCTTCGATTCCTGCCAGCCCAAAGTCTACAAAAGCCCACCAAAGGCCAGGCATGGTCCCATGATACAAGGGGGCCAGTGGTGAAGATACAGGCAGGCCTGGGAGTGGGGCAAAGAATAAGTGAAGGAGCTCAAGAAATCGCAAGGGAGGTCCATGTCTCAGAACTGCACAGAATGAAGGGTCCAGTCAAGTTTAACAGATCTCTGAAGGTCAAGAGATCCCAGCTTGTATCTAAAAGTACAATCATTATAGCCGCCATCTTACTGAGCACTTCCTATGTGGCAAATTTTCTACACTTTTTTTTTAAATCCTCATAATAACCCTGTGATGTAGGTATTGCCAGTCTTAGTGATGAGGACACTGAGGTTCAGGGTGATTAAGTAACTTTCCCCAAGATCGTACAACTATGGACTGGCAGAGCTAGGACTGAAGCTCTGAAGCTAGAATTGAGTCCAGGATCCATGCTCTTTCTACTATGCTGTGTTGGGCTTCAGAAGCCTCTTGGTTCCCTTCCATCCTCATCTTGGTCTCTTCCCATTTTCCTTTAATCTGCTTCTGACAGCCTAGCATGGGTCTATGCTAAGATCACCTGAGTTAGGCCACAATCAATCAGTCACTCAACAAACATTTCTCAAAATGTTACCATTTGCCAGGAGTTGTACAAGAGATTGAGAATCTAAAATACAAGAAAAATACAAACAATGACCAAGTGCTGAGTATCATGACAGATAAATGTATATGCACAAGGAGGAGCCCAGGTTCTCCCTTAGGGCAGGTGGTGGAGAATACGGCATAAGAAATGTGGGGAAAAGTCTTTGGCCAAAATGGACCACATGCAGTCTCCTGATGCCAAACACCTAGGCCTGGAAGCCCCTGTGGGATAGGACTATGCTTCTTTTGTTTTTATTCGCTGTAGCCCTTTGCCAATCAGGAAAGCATAGAAAGTGCAGAGAGTATACACCCCCTAACACACTCGCCCTTACATCAAGGGAGAGCAAACACCGACCTGACATTTTCTGAATGTCTCCTATGTGCCAGCCACCCCTTCCCAACCCCCTTTTGTTAAAGGAGCAACAGATTGGTTAAGTAATTTCACCTAGGTCATTCTGCTGGGAAATGCAGAGCTGGGATTCAGACCCAACCCCACATACTCCAAAGCCCATGGTAGGATGACCTTTCCACTACTCACTTCCTTACCACCATCGGCCAGAACCTGCTGGACATCCACCCGCACCGACTGGTTGATTAAACTGCAGGCACAGCAGGTAACAAACGCTGCGTGGGCTCTGTGCCAACCCTGCTGTTGCCAGGACCCTCCCTATACGAAAGAATATGAGATAGGGAAATATCTGAGGGCTTGGGGTCCATGCTTCTCTGCTTTCTCCAGCCTCCTCTACCTCCTCCCAGGCCACCTTGATTCACTTTGTCTCCACCTCCCTTTCCCAGCCAAGAAGTCTGAGCACCAGCCTCAGGAAAATGTCAGCCAGACCTGGCCAAGCATATGCCTGTGTCATTGGCACCCGCCGGGAGCTCCAACAGTTTGGAGGTGGAAGAACCCGGTGACAGGGGCGGGGCAGATGGCATCTCATCAGCCCCGTCACTGCTCTGAGAACCCTCAGACCTACTCTTGGCTTCCTCCCTGAGACAAGGGCCGCCCCTGAGCCTTCATCCTCCATGCCCATGGCAACCTACCCAGCCCACAGCGGCATGCCACCCCTGAGCTGGCAGAGACACTGTCACGGCTCGATTCCCTCTGCCACCTGCCGGTTGTCACTCTTCATTGAACATTGTTGGCCTTCCACAGGGCTGTGCTCCCCGGCTCCAGGCTTGCAAGCTGCTCTCCAGGAGGCTGACACGGGACAGGCAGGCTGGGGAAGGCCTCCCTGCCTTGCTCCCACCAGCTCCTTGCCCAGTGCCTGGGTGTTGGAACAAGTGCTAGGAACCCAGATGGTAATTGCTGCCATCTAATTATGCGTGCATATGATATTAGCCAAAAGCATTTGACTATCTCCTGCGGTCTCAGGCAGATCAAATGGAGAGGCCGGGAGGGTTCGAGGATTACTCCAGCGAAATAATGGCTGACAAGACTGCCTGCTGCCACTCAGGCAGCCTTTGGCAGATTGTTCTTCTCCATCAGAGCCCTCACTTCTTGCCTGAGGGAAGAGGATGAGCTGGGAGCCTAGTGCCTCCAGGGGCCAGTAGGATTGGGAAACCTCCAAGGCTCAGGGCTCTTGGTCTTTCGTAGCCCAGTCCTACCAGTCCCGGCACTGAAGACATTGCGCTTCACCAAGGTAGAAGCCAAACTAGCATTATATGCTCATGGAGAATTCTGTTCATTCTTAATAATCATTAGGAAACACCATGTTCTTCTGAGCTACCATCCCTATCTCACCAGTTGATAACTCGTCATCTAGAAGGAAACTTCTACCCATGTGGCATCCTCTTGTGATGAATTGGGAACACCCATGATCGCCTTTGCCTGGCCAAGTTTCCTGAAGGACAAATACTCTGTTTGGTTTTGTTTTCTTTCTGAAACCTAAGGTACTTAGCACGGTGCTTTGCACACATGAGGGGCTCAAGCAGGGTTTATTGAGCTCAATTTCACAATTCTTATCAGCTATTTTCTTGTTACCTATCATATAGCAGGCACCACACTAGACACTAGGGACACAGACACGAACAAGCCATGGTTCATACCCTAGCGAAATACCCCATCTGACCCACTAACATTTCATCTTGGATGACTGGAGAGAAGGGAAGAAGAATCCCCAAGAAAGAAAAAGACCAGTGGAAGCCAAAGGTAGGGAGTGGAGTGAGTCATTGTAATAGGAAGAGTCCAGGTTAGATAACAGCAACATCTATATCTTCAATAAGCATTACATGTACCCAGCATGAATGAGCCAGGTAACTCACGGATATGTAAGAGGGTCTTCCTACAGTCATCACTTAAAATGTAAGAGAATAGTGTAGGGGAGTCCTGTGGATGGCAGTTGTCAGAGGTCTCATGGGCTCTAGGGATTTGGCAGAGTGGAGCGAGTCCCTGTGAGCTGATGGACAGGTAGGAAGGGGCTGGGAGCTGGCACCTACTGCCCCCGCGCCCCAGATGGGTGCTAGGTGCAACACAGGCTGACCCAGCTGAAGGCAATGGCAGTAGAGGCTAAGTCTGGTAAACAAGCAGATAACTTTGGGATACAGCTGCCTCCAGTCTTAGTCCAGTGTGACAAATTTCAATAAGATGTAGAGGGGGTGATTCTTGGAAGGCTCATATTTAGGGACTAGGATACAATCCCTAGAATGAGGATTTGTGGAAGCAAGGGACAAAGCTCTAAGCCCATGCCAGAACAGGAACTGGGGCATATAACCAAAGTCATCAGAGCTGGCCCATTGCATCAAGGGGGCATGGGGTCAGCAAAGAGGCTTCCTTCGGAGCAGCTCACTTCATTCACGGATTCACTCTGGCCCTGAGTACAGGCTGTGGCTCCCTTTTCACAGGAAGAGCAAACAGTCTGACCACGAGCAGGGCCAGCTTGAGGCTGAGCCCAGGAAGGGTCTTCAGGGATCAGGTCGAAGACTCGAGTTGAGCTCTACAGCATGCAGCGAGAGGGAGCATGGAGTGAGAAACCGTACAGGGCTGGAACTTTTTTTCAGGCATGTTTCTCATCCAGTTAGAAAATATGTTCTGCTGGAATATAACAAGCATAATATTTAGATGAAAGAGTACCACCTATTATATTTGGGGACATGGATCGGGGCTAGATCATATGGGGAGTGGAATATCAGACTAAGGACTTTGAAGATTCCTCTGGAGCAACTCTAGGGCCAATGATGGGATAGATATGACAGAGGTGAAGGAATGGGTACAGATAAGGTGACCTCTTGGAATCTTATGTCATCTATGGAAAATCCAAGGAGAGAGTAGCAAACCCTTGGATGTGTTGCTGCTAACCAGGTGGAGAATTCCAGAAGGGAAGGAAAGAGATTCGCCCAGACAGCTCTGTGTGTGTGCGTGCGTGCGTGTGTGTGTGTGTGTGTGTGTGTGTGTGTGTGTGTGTGTAGGACAAGATTCTGGAGAAGCTGAGCAATCACTGAGCAATGCTTTTACTGGGCTGGCTGGGTCAGCCCATGCCTGGCTATGGGTCTGGGGTTCAGACACGGGATAGACAAGGCTCTGGGGATTAGACGTGGGATAAAGCCAAGGCAACGGCAACTTGCGGTTCCCACTTTTTCCTCTAGGCAGCCTTCTCCTTTCCCTCCTCTCCGTGTCTCTGTCTCCAGATGGGACGCCTTCCCTACTACAGATCTCCACCGGCGAGGGGTTGACATTGTGTGGGTAATGAAGACAGAAAATGCATCAGGGGTGTTTAGGGGAGATGACAGCTGATCACAGAAGCTTCCTCCTTCCCCAGATATATTTTGTCAACTGATCACTCAGAGCAGACCCGAAAGGGAGCTCACTCAAGCCTCCTGGGTCCTCTGGAGAGAAGAGGTCTCTTTTGATCCCAGATGTGCTTAAGGATGCTCCCTGGCAGGGTGGAGTGAGGGGGGACAACTCCCTTTGAAGTTCATCCTGGGACAGGGCAGCGCTTCCTTTCCCTGTAGAAAAATCAGAGCAGCCAGCTGTGCTTTGCTTGAGAAACCAATGCCCAGATAGCGGCAGCAAGGAGACTCTGCCAGGGGTACTGTGGCTTTTCGCCGAGCCCTAGCTTTTCCAGGGCTTGTCCAGCCTGCATGGAAGACAACGTAGCCACCTGGCTTTGAAAAGCCACTGAATCTCTCTGAACTGCAGCTTCACTATCTGCAAAATAAGGATGATTTTATATTTTAGTTAATCTAAGATACCACTGATCATAAGACCCACCATTCTTTTATTTACCACTAAGAAAGAAAATAAGCGCTACCCATGTAAGTATGACATGCTGTGCATTATAAGACCCACCCCGATGACAGAGATGTTAAAATGAGGGAAAAAATGTCATTGTGAGCATTTATGAAAGATGATAATAATAGTTCTTAGTGCACAAGGTTCAGGAGAGGCGCGAGTGGGCTAATGAGCAACAATGCACTTTGTAAACTCTGGAGCTCTGTGAAAGCGTGAGCTGTGCTTATTATTAGCGTGTCAGTGATGCTGGCGGTCTGGAATACACTAGAATGTGAGCTTTAGGAGGAAGCCTGAAGACATCTGGTCTGTTTCCTCCACCCACGTCCCCAGTGCCAGGGACAGTGTGGCACATAACGGGCTCATAATAAATATTTCTGAATAAGTGGACGGTGAGTGAGCTGTGGAGTTCCAAAGCATGACAGTCCTCACCCCAAGGCAGGGACTTTGAAGTGCAAGGTCCGAGGCCTCTCCTGACCCCCTGGGTACACACTGGGTGACAGCCCGGGCTCACTCAAGGTCAGAGCTCCCAGGGACTCACAGGGCACCACCTTTCACAGCTTGGCTGGACTTTCACCAAATAAGGCTGAAACACGATCCCAGCACAGGTGGGAACCATCCTCACTTCTGAATGACACAAAAGTGGGAAGTATGTATTGAGCAACAACTGTATGAACAACCAGGGGCTGAGTCCTGCATGGGGGAGATACAAACATACATGTCTTCTTTCCCCTAGAGCTGACAGCCCTCTCAGGAGAGAAGACACGCTGGTAAGAAATAAACAGAGAATAAAGCAACATAAGGCATGTGCATGACCTTGGAGACTTGTTCGTTGGCTACCTAGTTAGTGTGTTTGTTTGCTGGTGTTGCCATAACAAAATGCCACAGGCTGGTGACTTAAGCAACAGAAATTTATTTTCTCGAAGTTCTGAAAGCTACAAGTCCAAGATCAAGGTGTCCTCAGGGTTGATTTCTTCTAAAGCCTCTCTTCTTGGCTTGTAAGTGGCTGTTTTCTCCTTGTGTCTTCTTAGAAGACCACCTATCAGACTGGATCAGGGCTACCCTAATGACCTCATTTTACTTCAATTACCTCTTTGGAGGCCCTGTCTCCAAACACAGTCACATTCTGAGGTGCTGGGGGTTAGGTCTTCGACATGAATTTGGTGGGGACACAATTCAGCCCATAATGCTTAGTTAGTTAATCCAACAAATGTTTAAAAAACATCCACTAGGGGCAGGGCGCGGTGGCTCACTCCTGTAATCCTAGCACTCTGGGAGGCTGAGGCGGGAGGATCGCTTGAGGTCTGGAGTTCAAGACCAGCCTGAGCAAGACAGAGACCCCATCTCTACTAAAAATAAAAAAAATTAGCCAGGTATGGTGGTGGGTGCCTATAGTCTCAGCTACTCGGGAGGTTGAGGCAGGAGGACCACTTCAGCCCAGGAGTTTGAGGTTGTTGTGAGCTAGGCTGATGCCACGGCACTCAAGCCCAGGTGACAGAACGAGATTCTGTCTCAAAATATATATATATAAATAATATATATATAATAATCTCCTACTGTATTCCAAGCATTGTGCTAGATGATAGGATCCCATAGATAAATAAGACTGCCCTTAAGAGGACCACAGTCTAGTGGGCGAACAGACACAGCAACAGATAACTGTCCCCTTTTGTGGAACGGCAATGACAGAATAGAGACCTGGCATTATAGGAGTACGAATCAAGGACGCCTTCCCTAGCCTAAGAGGTGGGAGGTGGTCAGGGAAGGCTTCCCGGAGGAGGTACTCTTTTGGCTGACTATCAAGGGTAAGGATGAGGCAAACTGAGACTGTGAAGGGGATAGGAGAGGATACTCCTGAGAAGAGAAACAAGAACCAAAGTGTGGAGAAGCCACATGGCAGCACTGGAGCCAGATGGAGGCAGGGAGGTGCTCCATCTCAGGGCCCAACCCTGAAGTTACAGGACGCTGGGAAGTGAGTGCCTCCCTGCATTTTACACCCTAGGGACCTCACTTGCCCCACTCCCGTCCCAGCCCTGCCCACAGTGTTTCTGAGGAGCCACAGGTGGTTCTGCAATGCTGGAGAAAAGATGCAAAGTGAGGACTCCCGAACAATGAGTGGGGAGAGGCGGACCCTGGAGGGAACTGTGTGTGAGGCCAAGGAGGCTGGCCTTTGTCCTGTAAGTGACAGGGAGCAAAGAGACGCAAGAGGGATTTCAGCTATGTACCCTCAGGAGCATTTCTTAGCCTCCCCGATTGAGCGAGCACACACCTTGCTAGGTGGCCGCAAGGTGCACACACAGAGCGCGTCACCCAGCCCTGGCTGGGAGCTCCCCACGGATCCTAACTGCTGTTATTATTATTACGCCCAGCATGGTTCCTGATCTGTGGAGAAGGGCTAATAAAACTACCTTGTAGGGTTGTTGCAAGGATTAAATGAGACAACCTATGTAACAAGGATTAAATGAGACAACCTAGGTAACAAATCTCCCCGAACGGCCGCTTCATTATCTTCAAAACAGGGATAATTTTGTATTTTATTAAATCTAAGATACCATTGATTGTAAGACCCACCGTTCTTTTAGTTGCCACTGAGAAAGGAACGAGGATTAAGTGAGATGACCTGTGCAACGTGTTCAGCATGGAGCTCAAAGCACAGTAGGTGAAGGAAGAGGGGGGAGGAGCTGCCTCCTGCCCTGGCTCCTACCGAGTAGCCCAGGCTGGGGCCCTGGTCACCCTTGACTTTCTCCTCTCCTACCTCCTCACCTACCATCCCTAGCTCACTACCTCCTTTGTAGTTTAGAATTCGTCTGCTTCTCATCCTGTCTGCCACCACGCTCTCATCGCTCAATCCGAGCCACCAGCATTCCTAGGCTGCTATAGGATTGTCATGGATGTAAGGAGAGGTGAAGTCTTACCAGAGAAGGGCAGATGCCTAATCTAATATAATGGGGGGTATCCTTAAAAGAAGAGAGAAATTTGGGCACAGACATGCGTGCACAGAGGAAAAACAATGCAAAGAAGCTCTCTCTCTCTCTCTCTCTCTCACACACACACACACACACACACAGAAGAACGACATGTGATGATGGAGACAGAGATTGGAGTGACACAGCTGCAAGCCAAGGGTTGACAGCCACCCCCAGACACTCAGAAGAGGCCAGGAAGAATTCTACCCAGAGTCTCAGAGGAGCATGGCCCTGCCCACACCTTGATTTTGAACTTGCGGCCTCCAGAACTGTAAGGGAATAAATTTCTCTTAAATTTTGTTTTAAGCCTCCCAGTTTGTGGTAATTTGTTATGGTAGCCGGAGGAAACGAATACAAGTGCCGCTCCTGCAACAGCATCAGAACCAAGCTGGAACTTTCTCAATTTTGTGGACAGAGGGGAGGAGGAAGGAAGGAGGAAAGGGGGAAAGAAAGAAAGAAGAAGGGAAGAGAGAAAGGAGGAAGGAAGAAAACAAACCTTCCATGTGCCCCAGCTTAATTTTGTTCTAAACAGTTGCCAGGTTTGTTTTAGGCCCCGGGTATGAGAAGATTTCTTCCAGAGAATATCGTGCACCATGCATTCTCCTAAAAGAGGAAGCGAGTGAAGCCGAGGAAACATTTCCTTCAGATAACCAATTGACAAAATAATAATATGAGGTTATAAAGCTAGGCTATCCCTATGGACTCATAAACTCGGAGAGAGATGAAACACTTTTTAAAAAAAAAATGTGTAAGAGGCAGCGTTGTATAATTTCTCTTAAGTGTCTTGTGGCTGTCAATAAACCATAAACAGAGGGAGCCTCTGGTGTGGAAACTGGCTTGGTGGGGGGAGGTGAAGGAAAGGGTGAGGCTCAGGGACAGGCTGCAGACTCTAGATCCTTCCAGGCTTGTCCAGACTGTGAGGGTGGGGGTGGGGCTGCACTGGGGCCCTGGAGGGGAGCTGCAGGGGCCGGGTGTGGAAGGCAGAGGGGGAAGGTGGGCCTGCAGACCCGTGAGCCAGCAGGGCAGGAACAGGTGCCCTGTCCCCGTGTTGGTGGCCGAGCAGTTGATGATCCACTGCTGGGAGAGATGGGACTAGGGACGGTATTAGTTCCCTAGGACTGCTGTAGCGAATGGCCAAAATTTAGTTGCTTAACACAACACGAGTTTATCTAGTTCAGGAGGTCAGAAGTTCAAAATGAGTTTCACTGGACTAAAATCAAGGTGTTAGCAGGACTGCAATTCCCTTCTGGGAATTCTAGGGGAGAATCCGTCCCCTGGCCTTTTGAAGCTTCTGGAAGCTTATCCATTTTCCTTGGCTCCTCTGTCTTCAAAGCCAGCAACATTGGGCTGAGTCCTTCCCACACCGCCATCTCTCTGGTCCTCCCTCTTCTGAGTCCTTCTTTTGCCTTTAAAGGCCCTTGTGATGACATTGGACACCCCTGAATGACCCAAGACAGTCTTTCTTTTTTAAGGCCAGCTGATTAGCAGCCTTAATTCCCCTTTGCAATGTAAGGTAACATATTCACAGGTCTCAACGACTGGAACGTGGACATCTCTAGGGGAAGCATTATTCTGCCTGCCACTCTGCCCCCTGATCCCCAAAGACACATGCCCTTCCTATAAGCAAAATGCAAATATATTTACCCTACTTCTGGCACCAAAATCTACATGAGTCTAGGTTCAGCCAGAGCAGAGCCAGCAGGAGATATATATTAAAAGATGTATGGCAAGGAATTGGCTCACACGACTGTGAGGTCTGGCTAGATGTGACTGAAACCCACAGGACAGACTTTCAGGAAAGACGGTCAGAACTCTCGGGTCCGGGCCGAAGCTACAGTCCACAAGTAGACCTTCTTCTTCTCCCAGGGAAACTTCAGCCTCACTTTTAAGGCTTTTCAACTGACTGAATTAAGCCTACCTAGATTATCTAAAATAATGTCCTTAATTTAAACTCATCTGATTATGGATTTTAATCACACCTATAAAGTAACTTTACAGCAACGCCTAGATTCGTGTTTCATTGAATAACTGGGGGCTGGAGCCTAGTCAAGTTGACACATTGAAGAGACCCTAATAGGGATAAAGGTGGCTCACTATGAACCCAGTCCTCTACCCAGCTTGCTAACCATGAGCTTCTGTAAAAGTCAGAATGGGTGGCAATTCCTGAGGATGGTCCTCCCTGTGGAGTTAAAGGGGTCCGGGGAGCCCCGGAAGTTCATTCTGCTGCTATAGTCCACTGTTCTCTGACATTAGCAGCTCCTTAAGAAGAAAGGCCAGGATTTTGTATTTATCTTTGTATCTATTTGGTGTTTCACGTATGGGAAATGTACAGAGAATGTTGGTTAGAAGAATTTCGTCTTTGTTGAATAAATAGTCTCCCTTGTGCTAACCTGCCCCACCCACCTGGGCAGTTACCAATTTGACTGCATTGCCAACTACCAATTTAGATGTTGATACAACTGCATCCTATCACAGTGGCATAGACGGCCAGGTGGCATTGGTAGGATAATGGGAAATCATCCTAGGGGTGGGAGGGGGCTGGATAATAGTGAAACACGAGAGTAGATTAGAGGAAAAGGCCATGCCATCTCTTTGTAGAGAAATTCATAAACAGAAGTGCCCAATCTGCCTGTGTTAAGCGAGTATTGACTTGTCTAGAGACAAGTGGTCCTCAGAATGTTCTGACAGTCTGGGGAACCTCTTATTCCTGGGTGTTTCAGCTCTCTGGGAAATTTAGGATGCCCTTTGTACCCAGGACATGGAGAAAAGTCTCAAGGGCCCTTAAAGAACATTTTCTCCTTACCTCTTATTTTACAGAGACTCAGAGAAGGAGAGTAATTTGCCCAAAGTCACACAGCCAGCCACAGATAGACAGATCTGGAACTAGAAGCCAGGGCATAGGGCTTGTGATTCTGACACTCTTCCTATGATGCCGCCATGTCCACCTCAGTGATGTCAGGTAGCAGGACACCCAGAACTTAATCTATGTATTAGAAGGGTTAAGCATATTTATCCAAATTTCAACCAATACAGTCACTGGTAGAGAATCCAAAAGGTGACGTATAGATGGCTTTAACACCTGCCACCACAATGATTTCCAAAGACATAACAAATAAACATGCCCTCTAAGTAAAAACAGACTGTGATTTAAGAAAAGTTCCCTGTCTGTTCTCTCCAACCAAATTACCTCCCTGAAGCCCATCCAATAGAGAAATTCTGGGGCCCTCACTGTTTTCCTGGATTCACCAGATACCTGTGATTCACGGACTCCAGCAATCTCATGAAAACTGAGCCCAAGTGAAAACATTAAATTTACGTGTAACTGTAGCACTGAACAAGAATAATTTATGGGATGTGATCATAGCATAACTTATTCTTGTTTCCTACTGTCCCTTTATGATTTATTCACCAGGAGCAGTATTTTTCCCCCTTTGCCCGTGGTTATGATCTTGGTCCTGGGCATGTCCCACAGCTTGGTGGTTGTGACAACCAAGGAGGAGGTCTAAGACAGCCCCCAGAATCTGCCCCCTGCTATGGGCACTGTACAATCCCTGCCCCTTGAGTGTGGGAGGGACTTAGATGATGACACAGTCACTTCCCACATGGCGAGCAGACAGAATACTGGCTCTCATGCTGCTTTGGGAGAAGTAAGCAGTCGCGTGGTGAGAGGGCCATGTCACAGCACATGAGGGGGACTCTCTAGGAGCTGAGAAGGACCCCAGGACTACTGTCAGCAAGAAAATGGGAACATCAGTCTTAAAACACAAGGAACTGAACTCCATCAACAGTTTGGAAGAGGACCCAAGCTCCACACGAGAACATGGCCCAGAAGATTCCTTTATCTCAGCCTTGTGAGACGCTGAGCGGAGACTCCAGCCAAGCTGGGCCCTGACTCCCAGCCTATGGAAACTGGGAGAGAATAGTGGGGTATTGTTTGAAGCCACTAAGTTTTGGATAATCTGTTACACAGCAGTAGAGAACGACAGTAGTCCCTTTACCAGAGCTTTTGCTTTCCGTGGTTTTGTTAGACCTGCTCAGGCTGAGAACCCAGGAAGCATGTATAGGACAGAATGCGGTTAATGGAAAACTTAAGACAGTGATCATATGGCCTGTGGAATAATAGCCACAGGAGTCTGGAGAGTCCAGAGGTTGTAAATCTAACTCTGACCATAGACAGCTGTAGCAACGCCGGCAGGAACTGGTTACTGTTCAGAAAACTTCACCCTCCCCCAAACTTCCACCCAAACCTCCTATGCAACCCACTGCTCTCCCTTTCCTAAGGGTGGATGCTCTTTACTGCTTCCACCCACCTGCACCCAAATGCTCAAATAAACAGCATTTTCTTACACTCGAGGTTTTGTGTGTCTCCTTCTTGGCTCAGGACCTCACAGGTTTCAGTTACCTGCAGTCAAACAAGGTCCAAAACTATTAAATGGAAAATTCAAGAAATAAACAGTTCATAAGTTCTAAATTGCTCATCATTTTAAGAAGTGTGATGAAATCCTGTGCCCTCCAGCCAGGGACGGGAATCATCCCTTTGTGGAGTATGGATACACACTGTGGATCCACACTGGATGCATCGTGTACCCGCACTGTCTATACCACCTGCCCCTTAGCCACTTGGTAGCCATCTAGGTTATTGGATCCACTGTCCGTGGTATCTCAGTCCTTCGCTCAGGTCACCCTTATTTTACTTAATAGTGGCCCCAAAGTGCAGGAGGAGTGATGCTGGCAATCTGGTTATGCTGAAGGAAAACTGTAAACTGCTTCCTTTAGGTGACAAGGTAAGAGTTCTCGACTTAATAAGAAAAGAAAAAGATGTGTATGACGAAGTTGCTGAGATCTACAGTAAGAAAGAATCTGCTATCTGTGAAACTCTGTAGAAAGAAAAAGAAATTTGTGCTCGTTTTGCCGTCACACCTCAAACTGCAAAAGTTACAGCCCCAGTGTGTGATAAGTGCTTAGTTAAGATGGAAAAGGCATTGAATTTGTGGGTAGAAGACATGAACAGAAATGTGTTCCTATGGATGCAATTGCATTTGGTTCCATCCGCGGTTTCAGGCATCCACTGGGGGTGTTGGAACCACATCCCCTGCAGATAAAGGGGAACCACTGTACTAAAGTAGCTTCCCGACCACGTTCTTTCTATCAAAGAACAAAGAGGAAACGATGATGTTTGTACAGTGCACTGAGATAAACAGGCCACACTACCCAAGGCTGAGGGCACTCCTGTGGGGGCTCTGATGTGTCCCCCGGGCCCACTCCGCGACCCTGAAGGCTGAAAGGATCACTGTCTAGCCCCACCTGTCAAGATGATGCTGAAAATGTTGGGGGCCGGGACTTGGCCGCTTGCCACCTCCCCGACACTCCGCATCTCTGCAGGCCGGTGCTGCGCATGGCCAGTTGGAGGGCACACTGCTGGGGCCAGCCCCCCGAGATAGAGCTGCCCTGGGCCCCCCAGTGCTGGAATGACTCCTGGCCCACGTGCTGCTACTTGTTTCTGGCCACCCTGCTTGCGTGATCCTGATTGGGTAATTTTTGAATCCCACTGTTGTTGATTGGATGTTAAAGCTTGTTGCTGATTGGATGTTAAGGCTTGTAGTTGATTGGATGCTTTTTGAGCCCTACCAAGGGTATAAAAGCAGGAGGAGAACAGGGAAGAGGGGCAGAAGACCTGAAGATGCAAAAAGAGCTGTAATACTTGCTGGGTTGAGCCTGCCAGAAGAATGAAGACTGTTCTCCGACTCTTTGTGTGCCGCTCGGTTCTTTCCCCAGTCAAGAGCTGTAACACTAGCTGTACACTTGCCGCAACAAAGATGCTCTCTGAATAGAGTCCCACTAGCACTTTAAGTTGTAAATATAATCTCCCTTCAGAAATGTGGGGTGTTCAGTAATCATCACAGCTCTCCCTTGGATTTAGTGTCAAAACTTTTTCTTGACTCCAACAGGCTTCCTCTCCTCCTGGGCTGCTTGCATGAGGAGAGGGGGGCAGAGTTCTTCCCACTTTCTTGTGGTCCAGCGATTGCATCACTGGTCAGCTCCGCATCCTTCTCATCCCAATCAGAATGCCTCTTCCAGGCCACCAGCCTTCGTGGCCACTTTGCCAGGCCCTTCCTGGGGAGTATAGGCACTCTTCCCTCCCTCCCCACCCCAGACTGGGGTGTAAGGGTTTGGACAGGCTGTCTCATGGGGCCCAAACACCTTCATTCAGCCTTTGCTCCTACACTGCTTTAGGTGTGGTCCCAGTGGACAGGGGCTACACTCTGGGTGGCCAGGCAATAGCTCTTCTCTTTGCAATACCCTCAAGCCTGTCTGGGCGGCTCACAACACTGCAGCACTTGGCCCAGTGGGAGGGATCCCTAAGCCCCTTCCCAGGGACCCACCAGTTTAAACTTGAATCAAGTTCAATTCTACTCCTCCACCCCACCTCACCCCTTAGATGAAATCTTATCTCCTTTTGGGCTGGGAAAGAGACTGTTCCTCTTTACCGTCTGGTTTATGACATAAAACCTGTCCTCTGAGCCCTCTGGCTTTGGCTTTTGATATTTAAAGCTAAGCTTTTGAAATTCAAAAATACCCTTTTTTCTCTCAAGCACCTTGCCCTTAGAATTGAAATCCTTGGCTCTCAATACCACTGCCTCTACAATAGATTTACAAAAGGCTACTTAAGAGCTCAAAAGCCAGGAAAGGGACTCTTTGTTCTCTCTGCATGGTCCCTACCCTAAGGGCAATGCGTGGAGAAAGCCCTCCTGGTAACTCAAATCACCAGGCGGAGAAGTGAGAGGGTTAAAGGAACTGAAAAGGCACCGAGTTTAATATCAAAATTTTACTGTGCAGCATTTATAAAATGCTGAGGTATGATTCCCCAAGGCTCAACTAGGTGTGGTTTTCATGACTCATTCCAGTCCAAAGTATTAATAAAAGCAAAGCAATAGCACCTTTATAAATATTGACACAAATAGTTGTAGGTAAGTTTATTGTGCTCATTTATGAGCCTTTGCTGACTGAAACTTTTTAAAAAATAATCTTAGAATTCCTACAATGCACAATGTTAAATACATTCCTTATTTTGTACTTGAAAGAATGCATAGAAATATTTATAAGACTCCATACATATGCGGTATAGGGGCAAAGGAAACTTTTCCCTTCCCCTCTGAAGGTTCAAGTCCGCTGAAAGGAACTAACAGGAGACAGGTTAACAGTAGGAAAGGCAGGCAAATTTGTTAATGTGCATAAACACAGGAGCCATATAAAACATAAGACTCAAAGAAGGGCCAGATGGTTGAAGCTTAAATACCCTCTTTATGGAGGAGAGGGAAATGGGAATGGAGGCCATTTTGAGTGATTTTGGAGGGGAGTTGAATGAGCCCAAAGAACAGACCATGGTCTGGGACAAAGCTCCTCTAAACTCTGGAGGGGGGGGGAGTGGAAAGGTGAGGGGTGAACAAAGATTGTCTTATTATAAAACCCTTGGGAGAATAGATGAACAGTCAGAGTGTGGTAATGACTTAGAATCTCTTCCCGAGTGGTCAGCGTTTCCTGGTTATGTGCCGAGATTCCCAGGGAAAGGGACCTTAAGACAATTGCATTTCTTTTGGAAGAAGTTTTCCTCAGTCAGATAAGGGAACTTCCAGAGAAAGCCCTTCCCTGAACGTGGTGAGGGAGAAACAAGAGAAGGTCAGAATGTCCTTGGTTCTGAGGCAACTTCTGAGGCCTTCCAGTTTTCTCTAATTCAAAAATGCTCAGCATGCCAAGGCACCATCCTTGGGGGTCTCATCCTCTGTGTCCCAACCATGGTGTAAAAGAAAACTAGAGCTGGACAGAACTTAAAGTGGTGAAGACAAATTTTATTCAGGACTATTACAATTGAGGAAGAGAAACCCCAGTATGGAACTGGGGTACATTCCAAATACACCAGGGATAAGTGAGGATTTATAGCTAAGGAGGAAGGGAGCAGTAGATGGAAAATTGCTAAGCGGAGACCCCAGGTCTGGGGGAATTTCTGGCTGAACCAATCTAAAAGGATGCTGAAGTCAGCCAGTGTGATCAGATACCATGGGTGGGGAGTGAAGGTCAGATATCAAGAGTGATCAGGTATTGAGGGTGGAAAAATTCTTGATAAACTGCCTTGGCAGCTTTATTTGCTAAAATTAGATTTTACAGGGAAGTGCCCACAGGGTCCTAGGAGAAGGTTTAGAAGCCTAACTAAAGTTTGGCAAGCAAAGAATCTTTGTCAGTGGACAGCTAATTTTTGATGACAGTGTTCAGATTATGCTACCCCAAAATATGGCATCTTGGCATCTGAGAAAACAGTAGAAGCAGGAAGGTTACTCCTACCTTCCTCTCACCCCTGTCCCCTTCTCTTAATTAGGTCACTAGACCCTCAATGTCCTTATCTCTGAAGACACAAGGAGGCAGACAAGAATCCAGGCAAACAGGACTTGCTAAGACCTCCCAGTTTGTTATCATTAGATCATAGCACCTTTGTCCAATCACACATCTATGTGACTGTCCACTCTTCCCCAAACATAAGCATAAAAATACACAGGTTTCTCTGTTTCTTGGATCTCCATTTCAGAAGTCTCCCGTGTCACATAAAACTTATTCGAAATCATAAAAGGAAATTTGTTATGCCTTTCTCTTGTTCATCAGTCTTTTAGTATAGGTTTCCCAGCCAGAAACCTAGCAATGGGTGAAGGAAGGATATGACTTTTTCTCCCCCATGTTGACAAAGATACAAAGGCAATTCAGTGGAGAGAAGATAGCCTTTTCGACAAATGTTGCTGGAACAGTTGAATATCCACATTCAAAAAAAGTAACTTTGATCCACACATCCCACCACAGACAAAAATTAACTCAGAATGAAGCACAGTCCTATATGTGAAACCTAACACAATAAAATTTCTAGACGAAAACATAGAAAAATATCTTTGGGACCTGAGGTTAGGCAAAGATTTCTTAGATATGACAAATAAAGAGCTTTAAAAACTCAATAATAAAACAAAGACAGTTTTTTTTTAAAAAAATGAGCAAAAGATTCATCAAATGAGATATATGGATGGCAAACAAGCAATAAAAAGATATTCAACATCATTAGTCATTACAGAAATGTAAATTAAAACCACAATGAGATGCCACTTTGTGTCTAGCAGAGTGGCTAACATGCAAAAAGCTGACCATATGAAGTGTTGGTAAGGAACTCTCCTAAACTGCTGGTGAGAATGTAAAATGGTACAACCATTTGGAAAACAATTTGGCAGTTTCTTAAAAACTTAAATATATACCTACCATGCAGTACAGCTATTCCTCTCTTAGGTGTTTGCCCAAGAGAAATGAAAGCATATACCCATACACTTTTACATGAATATTCATAGCAGCTTTATTTGTAACAGTCCCAAACCAGAAATGATCCAAATGTTCATCAACGGGACAATGGATAAATAAACTGTGGTACATCCATACACTAGAATACAACTCAGTAATGAAAACCACTGAACTACTGACCCACATGATTGCATGGATGAATCATTTATGCTGAGTGAAAGATCCCAGACAAAAAAGAATGCATACTGTATGATTCCATTTATATAGAATTCTAGAACATGTAAACTGATCGATAGTGACAGAAAGCAGATCACTAGGGAGAGAGGGTAAAAGGGGGGAGAGGGGATGGGGAGAGACAGCGGGATGGATTACCAAGGGATATGCAGAAATCTGGGAGCATGATGAATATGTTTGTTATCTTAATCAAGGTGATAATTGCATAGGTATATAGACATGTCAAAACTTACCAAAATGCACGTGTTAAATATGTACAGTTAATTGTACGTCAATTATACCTCAATAGAGCTGTTAAAAAGATACGTTTATAAAAACGACATGTGTTTCTGAGTCTGTCACAGGGTCAAACTTCTAACACAATCTGTGTGTATCACCTTCCAAAACCTGAACTTAGTCACAACAACTACACATGGATCTGTCAAGGATTCAGCTGTTATATTCATTAAATGTTGCACCTAAAAGGAACAGGTTTTCTTACTTTCTTACAATAAAATATACGACAAATTTTTTAAGCATTAATATGTTATCAATATCTGTTAAGATCTATGAATGTCATGGCAGGTCCATGAGTAGGTGTCTAATCCTCTCACTGTGTTTTAAATGATCTGTAGTCTGAGCAGTATCTGCACTGGAAACATTGAGACTGGGGAGGCTATGGCAGCCTGAGTTATTGAAGTCGCTAAGCTATAGGAGGAGACAGTGAGAAAACTGTGCTGGAAGGAGACAGGCAGGGGAGAGGAGGGGAAGGTGGGCATGAGGTGCTGAGCCCTGCATGCTATAACTTAGTGTACCCTTTCCAAGTGCAGGTGCTGTGCATATGTAATCTTGGTTCATCCCTAAAAACCTAAGAGGTAAGTACTACTCTTAACCCCCCTAAAAGATGAGAAGACTGAAGTCTAGTAGTAAATGTAAGTAACTTGCTTTAGGTTAGAAACAATAACAGCTAGAGGAATGTTTCCAACTATATTAGTTTCCTATTGTTGCTGTAACTAATTACTACCAATTTCGTGGTTAAAAACAACACAAATTTATTCACTCACAGTTCTAGAGGCCAGAAGTCCGAAATGAGTCTTGCAGGGATAAAATCAAGGTGTGAGCAGCATGGTGTCCCTTCGGAAGTGTCCAGGAGAGAATCCACTCCTTGCCTCTTCAAACTTCTACAGGCTGCTAGCATCCCTTGGCTGGTGGCCGCATCATTTCAATTTCTGCTTTTGTTATCACGTGGCCTTCTCCTCCTTTGACTTGGCCGTCTCCCTCTTACGAAGGCCCTTGTGATTACCTGAGGCTCACCTGGATGATCCAGGACAATATCCCCATCTCAGATGCTTAATTTCATAATATCTGCAAGGTACCTTCAACCATGGAGAGTGATATATTTACAGGTTCTGGAGATTAAGACATGGACATCTTTGGGGGTCATTATTCTACCTACCCCACCAACCCTGGTTGACTTCGATTGCTGAGCAGTCCCCAGTCGCCCTCCCTGTCCCTTATTCTCCCATTCCGCTCTCCAGTTTAAGTGCAGCCAGACTCCGTGACATGCCACACGACAGCCGTGCCACGTGCTTTCTCCGCATCGTTTCCCTAGTGATCGCCTTCTGCTCAAACCCACCTCCTTCTTGTCCTCAGCAGATCCTCAAGACCTGCTGAAATTATAGATGTCCTCTAGGCGCCAGCTCCCTGTATATCCTTTCCTAATCTCTAGCTGGGGGTGCACACTGCTTCCCGGAACCCCCATAGCATTTGGGCAACACATTTGGCCCTGTGCTGGGTGGGTGGTTTGTGTAAGGTCTTCAGGCAGAAATCACGTCCCACTCATCTGTGTAGCCCCACAGCCCACAACACAGAGCCCACGCACAGGGGCCTTGGTGAGTGTTTATTCAGTGCCCAAACAGATCGATGGATGGATATGAGCCAGGACCAGGTAGGGGGTGCTCTACCTCTTAGCCCACAATGCACTGGTCCTCCCCAGAGCCCCTCGAGCCTGGGGCCTGGCACGTCTCACCGCCAAGGCGGCCAGCACTGCCGCAGAGCAGTATTGACTCTTCCCGATGCCCACCGCCAGGCTCAGTGTGTTTGCTCAGAGCTGCTTTCACTTGGAGATTGAACTGTATTGACTAGATGATGTAAGTAAGGAAAGGGATAGAGAATTCGAGGCAGAAAGCAGGTGACAGCTTTCACGGCTGAAGGGATCCGGTCCCTGCATTCCCAGGGCCAAGGAAGGCAGCGCGGGGATGCTCGGTCTGGGAATGTGTTGTTTCTGACGGATCCAGGCTCCTGGGTCAGCCCTTCCTGACATTTGGAGACCTGGTGAATGTCTTTGCAGCTAGAGCCACCAGCCACCGGGAACATGCTCCTGGACACTCTCCCACCATTTCACAAAACCATTGGGTTTAGGGTAAGCAATCACACAGAGCTGACACCTTTATTTTACCTGCAAGGAACCCAAAACTCAGAAGAGAGAAGCTCCCAGTCGTTGGTGGCACCACCACCATTTTCATCAACCCAAATTTATTGACATGGTAGGCAAAAGGCACTAGGCTAGGCACTGGCTCATCTATTCCCAACTCCTGCAGGCACAGGTGCAGACAAGTGTGTGTGTGCGTGCATGTGTGTGTACACTGTAATGCACACGTGTGCACACTGCAGCACATGTGAGTTTGGAAACAGCAGCCCTCGGTATTCTTTAAGGCAAACTTACATTTTTGTTTTTTATTGATTAAATCCATCATTTTGTTGACTACCCCCTCTGTGGACAAAGGGGTTTCAGGCCAGAGATTTATTCTTTAAATTAAACCATAAGACAATGAACCTTAAATAAAAGTACTTCATGCGTTTCTCCAAAGAATGTGTGACTATTAGGAGCCAGGAGCTGGAAATTGTTCTTGGCCAAGCGTTTGCATTTGTCTGAGTGGTGATGCTGTCGGTCTCCAGCATGGAATAGAGCAGAGAGATGTATAAGGAAGAAGGAAAGGAAAATTAGACCTTTTTAGATAATTTTCCACCTTAGATTTTCACATCTAGTGTAAAATAGTATACATTTTCGCCCTCAGTCATAGCAAACAAAGATGGATTTTGGCTTCTCGGGTGTTTTAGGGCTGGACACAACACTGCACCTTTCTCTGGAGGTATCTGGCAGTAGCCACCGCCCCGTGGAACCGCAAGGCTGATAATCCTAAATGACAGACCAGGATCACAGGGACAGGAAGGAGATGCCTGAGCAAATCCAGGGGGCACCATTCCCATGGTGGCCGTGTAGACTCCTACATATATTGTGACAGTTTTCCAGCAGATGGCAGTGATGAGTCTCGAGGAAAGAGCCCTTATTTCTAATCTGCACCAGGCACCAGATGGGCTAGAGCACTGCTGCTACAGCCAGAGGCCTGGCCACCTGCGTGGCTTTGCCTTCTTTTCTTTACAGAAATGGTGCTGGGAACACAAAGATAGTCAGAGGGCCAGACCATCCCAGCCGGTGCCCATGTGACGTATAACCGTCGTGCTCGCCTCTGTTTGGTATAGAAAAGTGACCTGGGTCTGATAAAGGCAAACTGAACAGCTGCGTGTGTTCTGACCTCTGTCCTGGGCCTGGAACACATCCTGATTAGGAGGAAAGGGTGGGGGATGAAAGTCTTCCTTGCTGCAATGTCCCCAGAACCCAGTACAATGCCTAATTCGGAAAGGATGCATGCTACATGTTATTGAGTGTATGAATGTATGGATGGATGAATGAATGAATGAGTTCTTTAACAGGCACCCATGCACACGAGTGAGCTTGTGCTCTCCTGTCACTGGGTGCGTTCCTCCCCTCTGTTCTTCAGATAGAGAGAGAGTGAGCATAATGCCTGGGGACTTCTACTCTGAAGGAAGGCAAGAGCTGCCTAAATGAAGTCACTTAAAAGACCTCTGCCCAGGAAGCACCCCCCTGGAAAGTCCCCTTTCTGGGGGAGCAAATCTCTTCCTTAATTGCCACTGTGCTGCTGCTCCCAGCTGTTACTGCTGGCTGGTCCAGCTGTCTGTCCCACCTCTCCGCAAAGCCTATTTACCAAGCCCATTTGCAAGTCTAAAATGTAATCACTGGCTTCCTCCTCAGAATATTAATATTCCAGCAGGACTTCCCAGAGCCGGCTAGGGCCCCTGGCTGGATTAGCTGGGCGCAGTCCCACCCCTCTCCTCCCACGCTGTTGTTGCTCAGCATGAGAAATCCACAGCCAAGGTGGAAATAGAAAGCAGGTGAGGGCTGGGCTAGGGAAGACTCCTCTGCTGGGAGTGATCAAGGTCAGACTGGCCTTGGAATAGTCTGGCCACAGGGAGGAAGGCTGGGGGCCTGGGGTCAGGCCCAGGGGCAGAGGGCTCCCCCCAGAGCTGCCCCATCCCTCTCTCACCTGCTCTGCGGATATCATGTCTGCTACACATTGTGTACGCCTCTGCAGGTAGGCCTGCAGCCCGGGAGCTCCCTGGGCTTAGAGGAACAGTCTGGCTCACAGAGGGACTTAATAAATACTCGATGAATGGAACAGCTTTCAGTCAAATGGCTAAGGCAGAGTCCAAATGATTCGTTTGTCCTAGGCCAACCTACTATTCCTTCCTGTCACAAATGCTTGCTGATCACCTGCTATATGCCAGGCACTGTACTGGGTGCTGGGGATATATCACAGAACAAAACAGGCATGGCCCTACCCCCAGGGAGTTCACAGTCAAGTGGGAAACATAAACAAACAGGAGTTAACTATGGTAGAGGGAGATAAATGTGCTGCTAGGGCTTGGATCAGGGACACCCAACCTGCTACAGAAGGACTCCTGGAGGAAGTGGCAATTAAATCAGGATTTGAAGGATGAGTAGGAGTTTGCAGGCAGGGGAAACAGCATGTGCAAAGGCCTGGAGGCAGGAGAAAGCATGGTACTTTCTAACAAGTCAAAATTCAATTCATTAGAGCAGTGAATGGGAGAATGGCAAGAGAGGAAGACAGAAGGAACCCAATCTTCAAGAGCCTTGCTGCCAACTGCGCATGGCGTTGCACTTCGTCCTGGGGCGGGGGCTTATCAGGGAAGCAGCAACAGAGGCTGGGGAATATGTGAGGCCAAGGCAAGCAGAGGCCAGGGAATTCACAAGCAGGGGACAGCAAGGAATTTGGGCAGCCTGGAAACCATCTCTGAGCACTCAAGGCAGATTCCATCCTATTCCCTCTCCCCTAAGTGACAGGCACATGGGAATGCAAGAAGGTTACGAATGACCATCTCTCACGGACTTCGTGCTTCCAAAGGGTTTTCATGCCTTCCAAAGGGTTCTCATGGCTCTATCGTAATCCGGAGGTCGGCAGGGCAGCTAAGATCACCCTCCACCTTACGGATGAGGAAGCTGAGACGGGAAATGCAGCTGCGTTAGAGCTTTCCCATTTCCTAGGACAGTCGGTCCTTCGTATCCACGGTTCCATCCCCCGGTCCAACCAACCATGGGTCCAAAATACCGTATTTATGGGATGTGGTACCCAGGGCCCGCAGCAGGAGGCATCCTTGGATTTTGGTATCAGCGAAGCACGTCGGGGAAACAGGTACAAGAACTAAGTTTTTTACGCAGATTATGTGATGATCACCCAAAGTGAGTCTATTAGTGCGTTTTACAGGTGAGGAAATCTGAGGTTAGGAAACTAATACCTGCCAGTGAGTGACCGCACAAATCTGGGTGTCTTTTCACCAACGTTCCTCCCTGCACAGGAGGAGCTGACCCCAAGGCCACGAGAGCTGGCCCAGCGCCCCTGACGTGGCAGAGGCCACACAGCCCAAGAGAGGGACTCTCAGAGGCAGCCCTGCCCAGAGGCCGGAGGAGTCGAGCAGAACCCCCAAAACGTATGAAGCACTGGGGGCTGACTTGAGCGAGGTGTGAGCATACTCCACGCCAAGCCATAGGCACCACAGGGAGATCACCGGGAATTCCAAACCCTGCACCATTTCCCCACCGCCGCCGGGACCCCCGCCCCCCAGAGCTGAGTCCCATGGCATCGTAAGGAAGAGGCATGATGCGGCCACTCTAGGCCCAGCAGCTCCTCGGCAGCTTCTGGAAGCTGGGCCTGTCCTGCCCGGGGACACCTGCTCCCCCACCACGCCAGGGCAGGAGCCAGCTCTCTCTGGCGCGCTGTTAAGACAGGAAAATAAATAATCCCTCTTGGAACAGCAGTGGCAAACGGAGCCTGCGTCTGCGGGCCTTCTGCCCTTCTCCTCGTTTCTGTGCATCTTCTCTGCTAGCGATTTCTTCCCCGAGGAACAGGGAGAGGCAGGGGAGCGAGGCGCAGACCTGGAGACAGACGTTATTCTTTTCTCGAGAAGGGCTTTGTCGCTGGTATTTCCATCTTCCTCCGTGGGCCGGAGCCTCTGCAGCGCCTCTAGGGCCGCTCAGCTCTGTGGAGACAATTGTGTTATCAAAGGAGAGGATTAAGGCTCTGGTGGGGAGGGAGGAGCAGGAGCCTGCGACTGACAAGAGAAGATGACAAGTCACCTAGGCCCCGGATTGAGAGCCGGGCTGCAGGCTGTGAGCTGCAGAGACGGGTCTTGTCAATTCCGAAGGATTGTCGGTGTCAAAGGGAACAACACTCCCTTTAGAAAGGAGTCGTCCCCCCGAAATGGGGGGCAGCTGAAACACAGCAGACGGTGGAGAGGCCGGGGTTGGGGGAGGACCAAGGCTGTCCCCAAAAACGGATAGCCCGTGGAGGTGGGACGGGACAGGGACCAGTGGGAAGGAGAGGAGAGGCAGATCTGCAGGCCAGGACAGAAGGAAGGGGCCCTCCAGCTGGACAGGAAGGAAGTCCACAAGACCCGGACAACTCAGGCAGCTGGAAGGTTTGGCTAAGACCACACGTGGTGAGGACTTACTAAGCAAAAGCTATAGAAGGTGGTGACCTCAGAGGTGACCCCAAGGGCTCAACCACTCAGGATATATCGTGAGCTTGCCTTGTGCCCGGCACCATGCTTGGCAGCTCATTGGGCACAGCAAAATAGTGCATGTGGCCCCTGCCCTCCTGGTGGCTGCAAATCCATAGATGAATGGCACATCTGCTCCGGGCTTCTCAAGGCTTGTGGGCACCGGGGGACTAAGCTGGAAGACAGTCCTCAAGAGAACTGGCAGCAGGAAAGAAGACAGAGGAAAGAATGGAGACAATCTATGTCATTTCTCTGGGCCTCAGTTTCCTCATCCATACAATGGAGCTCCTTGCGCTCTAGACTTTCTAGGGTGCTGCATCAAAGGCACTCTGCCCAGCTGCAGCCGAGGTCCAACTTCCTCCCCTTTTGGAGCATCAGGGAGAGGTTCCTGATATCCGTATCTCTTAGAACAGAAATAACATGATGTGTTACCAAGCAGAGACAGGAAGAAAGTCACGCTGGAATCTTTGCGGCAGCCAGTGACAGCTTCCAACAGCCCCATCACCTCGACCACCGCCATCCCACCCCACCACGCCCAAATAAACAGGAGAGACGCGTTTTCAGGTGAATGGATATCAGATGGGAGAGGCCGCATAGCAAATAGCAATCTAATCCATCCCCTCGTTCAGCCAAATGGAAACAGCAGGATCTCCACGGCGGAGCCTGTAGCTTCTGGCGGGGGACACGGAGAAGGAAAATGGAAACAGATTACAGTTAGTCTGATATCCAAATAACAAATAGGTATCCCGGAGAGAAATTTGTTTTATTGATGTTCGGGAAGAGATCCACTGATTTCCTTGTCTGCTCTGCCTTGCCACTTTAATTGAAGAAGGTGCTATTTAAAAGCTAAAGGAAAAATAAAACGGAAGGAGGTGCGGAGCGGCTGGCAGTGTCTGTTCCCATGCACACACCCCCACACACGCTCTGCTATAAACTCCCCTCCTGACATCCCAGAGTGTCAGTTGGAACTGGCCATCGATTGGGCACAGTTCATTTTTCCCAGGAGTTGACAGGTGTTCTGGGCCTTCAAGGCAGATGGATTGCAAGGGAATGGATCTGCCGTTAGGCCCGGAGCTGTGGGCTGGGGCCTGGGGATGTCGGGTTTCTGTAGGGAGGACCCCAGACCGGCCTGGGATGCAGGCTTTTGGGGGGGGGGATGGGGCCACCTGGAGGCCAAGGAGGAGCACTGGGGCCTGAGCAACAACCCTCACTGAAATCTCACCGTGGACTCCAGAAAATAGAGGGAAGGGAAAATGGAGCAAAATTGTAGAAAGAAGGCAAACAGCTCAAAGGACGGTGATGGAGAGAAGGCATGAGAAAGGTGATAGGTGGATGGGGCGGTGGTACCACTCCAGGGCTGGCTGCTGCATGTCCGACAGGACCACGATCTGTGTCTGAAGATGCCAGGCAAGAGGGGAGATTTTTTGTGATACTATGAATATAATTTATAGGCTTTGGTTTATTTTTATGACGGACCCAATAAATAATTTACTGGTCAATAAAAGATCAAAGAAACTGCTAGAACTGCAGCCTGAAACATCAACACCTCTAATGTTTATATGGAAGCTATACCGACCCTGCAAATTTACAGTTTGATGGGATACGTTTATGGTTGTGTGCCCTGGTCCCTGAAAGGTAGAAATTTTATGGAAATAGAAGAAACAGAACGCTGGAGCAAATGGATATAGGAACAGACTTGCCAAGAACAGAGCTGGGGGTGACAGAGAATGCAGCTGGCACCACAGGGCTTCGTAATTGCAATTGTGGGAAGTTGCCATGAACTCAGTCCCTCCCTACCCCCCTCATCTGCCACAAAGACCCCCTTAGAAGAAATATGGACATTTGTAAAAGTCAACAAAATGTGTGTGATTAACCTTCTGAGCAGTCACTGGACAAAAATTCAAGGTCTGGTGAGCTAAGAGTGAATGGCCTCAAATCCAATCTAGGTAACACAGGCATTTCCCCAGGAGGACTGGATGTGACCCTAATTAAGATCCTGGGACTCCCTGGCGGAAAGGCTCTGACGACCAGCTTTATCCCAGAGCTCGGACCACATGCGGCAAAACAGCTGCTCCAAGGCCTTCCTTGTGCCCGAGGATATGCACGCGGGCAATGGATCTGGAAAAGAGGCCGTGGGAGTGGGCTTGGGGCTGTTTGGCCAGGACAGTCCAAGGTCCCAGGTAGGAGAGGGGCAAAGTGGGGCCTTCTAAAGCACAACCCCAGGGCAAGGACCCTATCACCTAGGTCTTTGAGTGGTAGCAGCTCAAAAAGGGTGTTTGTTGGGGTTCACCCAGCACTGGCTGACAGAGCCACAGACTGACACAAGTATTCTGGGCTCTAGGGAGGCAAACAGCTCAAAGGACAGCGATGGAGGCATTGGCAGCAGGGATAAGGGAGTCATTAGTTCATGGGTGCCTCACCATGTGGTCTCCACCAGCCCCCAATCCATGCTCACTTTTGAACTGTTCATTCACTTTCCCTATTGTGCTGGTAGAAGGGAGTGCTCCAGATAGCGGGTAGAAAGAAGTCTTCTGTCCACTGAAAAGGAACAGCCTCTTTATAAATTATTCCTCTGTAATTCTTTATTGTTCTCTTATGAGTCCGGTTAGCATGAACCACTCCCCTTTGAGCCCAATCACCTCTGAGTACCCTCATCCCTCTCTCCCTATACATTTAACAGGGCCACTTTTGGCACGTGGGGTGGGATGAGTCTTTGTTGTGTGGACTGGCCTGCTCATTGTAGGATGCTTAGCATCCCTGGTCCCTAGACATAGTTTGTTGACAGCCAGTAACAGCCCTTAGTCATTGAGACAACCAAAATCCCACACATTTCCAAGTGGCACTGCTGCAGTGTGCAACACCACCTCCCTAGTTGGGAACCATGGCTCCAACTACAACTAGGGAAAAAAAAAAAAGGCTAGGGACAGACAGGAGAGATCAGGACACATACAGACTGGGAATGGACACATAGGACACACCAAACACACAGAAATGGGGAAAGGAAAATAAACCTGGTGGGCAGCCAGGACAAATTACAATAAACCCACACACTCCTGTAACAGTCAAGCAGGAAACTAGCATTTTACCCTTTTCTTCCCTCGGGAGAGAGGGCTGAAGACAGGTGCCACCTGGATGCAGGCCATCGGCCATTGGTCTCGTCCACCAAGGATCCCCCCTGAGTCCCTCTGGGATTTAGGAACCCAGAGAGAGCAAACTGTCAACAGAGCTGTGTGCTTCTCACCCCCGCCACCCTGGCCCTCCCTGGCCCCCGTGGCCGTCCTATCCCTGATGGAGGCCAACTGCGGGGAGATCGGTGGCAGTTGCTTCGCTGCCTTCCTAAGTGACTTCCTCTGGTGGCGGTAGGAGGCGGCTGCTGTGGGGTCAGCACTGTGGGGTCAGACTGGGAGTGAGCTCACCAGCCGCCGCGCTCACTGGAGCAACTGTACCCGGGGCTTCCCTCCCAGACTGCAGCCCAGCCGACTGGGTCTCTGTCACAGTGGAGGATCTCTCTGCGCCCACATGCACCCCTTCCCCATCTGGCAGGGGATGAGGCGAGCACTCTGGCACCCTCCCCTGCCTTCCCAGTGCTCAACTGCAAGAGCATCCTGCCCATGAAGGCGGAGGCAGGCACACTCCAGGGGCCCCGGCAGGTGCCTTTCCTTCCACTGCAGAAAGGGGATGGAGGACCTGCAGGAGAATGCCCAATCTCTCTGCACCCTGCCGGATCGCCTTTGTCTCCCTGTAGCCCCAACCCAGCACGACGATGCCTGCATCACAGCCCCCATCCCCGCATCCCTGCACACGCATCCAACCCCGGGCCCCAGGACCTGAAACTCCCCAAAGATGCTGAGTGCAGGCCCCGTGTGGAGTGTGGCATGGGATCAACATCCAAGCTCCTACGTCTCTTCCCTCATTGTCACCTAAAATTAAGGGGGAAGGCCTTTTCTTCAGTTGAGACCTCAGGAACTCAGTTCTGCCTCCACAGCTTCCCTCTGCTCCCCTCCTCTGCTCTGAAACAAATTAATTGTGGCTTTCTCTGCCTGCTATTCAGAGTGCAAGAAACCACTTCATGGCAGGCTCTGGAACCTTGGGGTATGAACCGCGCATAAGTGTATAGCACGAAGATTGATAATTATTATCTTTAGCATTTACTGAGCACCCAACACCATGTGCTACCCTCTATACCAAGATCTTTAAATATATTGTCTTATTTGATCCTAATGACAATCCCGTGAGTTAGGTACTGTTATTATTCCTCATTTTTAAAGCCAAGGCAACTGAGGCTCAGAGAGGTTAAAAAACTTGCTAAAGGCCACTTGTGTGCAATATTCTACTCCATGGAGCGCCGTACGTAGAGAATAAATACTTGACAAATGAAAGAGTGAATTAAATGCTCAACTTTGTCTTCAGTGATTCAACTTTCTAACCCCACCCCGCAGCCAAAGGCGGCCAGCTAAGTTATTTGTTTGTTCGATAAATACTTATTGAGCACTTCCTCAATTCTGTACACTGCTGTGAGGGGGTTCAAAAAAGCAGCCATTGGAAAAGTTAATGAAAACATTCAACTAATAAAAAGTTAGCAAATCTAACATTAACTTGAATTAATTTCAAGGTTATCTCGTTCCACTTTCAGCTAATTAAATGTTAGTTAAATGGTGCATAACTAGTTGACTACAGAGTAACGTAGCAAAAAGAACAGTGGATTTGGAGTCAGGGTTCCTGGGTTCCAGAACTTTACCAGCCCCTTTAGAGCATGAACACAGGCAAGATGTTCGACCTCTGCGAGCCTCTGTCTGCAACTCTGCACTGAGATGGAAAATAAATACTCCACCTGCCTTCCTTCACAGCATCGTTGTCATAAGCATTCAGAGTGAAAATGCATGGCAGCAAGATTTATAAATCTTAAAGCTCCAGAAACTTGTGAGATGTATTCTTTCTCTGAAGGTTGAAAATTAGTCAATTGACACAGTATTTAAATTTTTTGAAAGCAATAATAGGCAATTTGTCCATAAGCTCATAAATTTACTTGAAACTTAGCCTGGAAACAATTTGTTCTTTCCACATAATTTGCAGAATGACAATATAACAATGTTGCTAGACTTCTATAGCAAGGATTTTTTAATTTGATGTTAGCAGAGAAGGGAAATCATAATTAAAATGAGGCAGGACAGTGATATGGGTTAGCGCCAATAACCTAGTTGTTGGGTTTGCATCTCATTTTCAACAGTTTCCGCACTTGGTGTTGTTTTACAGAAGCTGGAGACCTTTCCTTTAGTCAAACTGAACTACAGGCTCCCTAAGGGCAAAGACATGTCCACATGACCTTTTTACTCTTGAGACCTCCACAGCCTAGCATAGCACCTCCCTGAAAGGAAACAGTAGGTGGATGCTTATTGCACTCACCTGAATAATAAAGGAAGCTTGAATTAGGATCACATTCAACTGAAAATGCTACAAGCTTCATGTTCATGCTTGAATTTCAGTTGAGGAATCATTAAGAGAAAAGAAGCAAAGAAATGAGGCTTCTGTGTTTGGGAGTGTGAGGGTTAATGTTAAGTGTCAACATGACTGGGCTAAAGGATGCCCAGATAGCTGGTAAGCACTATTTCTGGGTGTGTCTGTGAGGGTGATTCTGGAAGAGATTGGCATTGGAATCGGTAGACTGAGTAGAGAATATCTACTGTCATCAATGTGGGTGGGCATCATGCAATCTGTTGAGGGCCCTAATAGACCAAGAAGGCAGAGGAAGGGGGAGTTCTCTCTCTCTCTGCTTAAGCTGGGACATCTGTCCTCTCCTGCCCTTGCACATCAGTCCTCCTGGTTCTCTGGTCTTTGGACTCAGACTGGGACTTATGCCATCAGCTCCTCTGGTTCTCAAGCTCTCAGGCTTAGACTTACTATTCCACAGGCTGCCCTGGGTCTCCAGCTTGCAGATGGCAGATCCTGGGACTTCTTGACCACTATAATCCCTTATAATAAATCTCTTTCTCTATATCTCTATATATCCTATTGGATCCATTTCTCTAGAGAACCCTGACTAGTATGGGGGAGGAGCCAGTTATTGCAGATTTTCTGAGCGTGTTACTTTCCCATGGGCAGTTATACGTCTAATAAGGGATAATACTCATTGAGAGCTTCCTCTTTGTCTGAACCTTTGTTTAGCTCATCTAATTCTCAGGACAGCCACGAAGCACAGTACCATTGTTAGTCCTGCTTTACAGATGAGGAAGCTTAAAGGCACAGCAAGATCAAGAATCTTGACCCCTTGCCAAAAAAATCCCCACAAAACCCACCGCTAATAAACAGTGGGTGGGTTCCCACCAAACCCCAAAGCCCACATTCTTAGCCCCCGTGTGTACTGTCTGTAGATGTGACAAACAGAGCAAATGTCATCTTCCTTGCTACCCAAAATGAGGTTGCTCTCCAACTTTCAAAATGGGAGCGAGCCAATAAAGAACGATGATTTTTTTTTTAAATCCAAGGAAGTCCAGATTTGTGCAAAGAATGATGAAGCTGAGAAGCGCCTGGCTTTTGGCCAGAGTCAGTAGGGTTGTCTTTCTGACTGTGACTGATCCAAGTTGTGACAATGCTGACTTAATTCTGCAAACTTCCAAGCATGCTAGAGACAAGGTAGGTGTCAACGCTGCTGCGCAAACTGCCAAGAGGTTTTCTGTGCTTGTGAGTTTCCATTTCTTCCCGTCATGCACAAAGTGCAATGTGGGAGTTGAAAGCAGGAGACATTGCTTGGCTTGTTACCAGGTATTTAGCAGCATCCTGCAATTTCTCTCCCTTGGCTTGACCCAGCCACGGGAGGAGATGGATGCCTGGCAAGCCATGACTCCTGCTCAGAAGGCCCCTTTCTGCAGCCATATGTGGAATGGTAACCGGTAAAATGTGGGACTCAGCAAATGTGGTGCATATATGTGTGCATACACACAACCCAGAAGCCTTAACAGTACTAAGGACCTGTGGCATTTGTAGTTCCTAATAGACCCAATCTCATAGCAAACTTGTACCCTTGAGCTTTCAAATAAGATTTTCAGGGGAAAAAAAATGTTATTCCACACTGAGGATATTGAATGAATGAATAAGTGAATATTTGTCATTTATGAATGCCAAACAACCTAGTTCTCAAAACGTTTCACGTCTCTGACTTTTATGCAAGTTCAAAGTAAGTCCTTTTAAATTATTGAATTTAAATGTTGACCATTATTTAAATCCAATAATATCATAAATATGACATTAACCTTTTAGTTTATTGGTTACTGGTTAATTCATATACCTGGAGGTGTGAGCTTTGGGGTCTGCCCACAAGGAGGATGAACCTAGTAGGAAAAATGAGACATATACACAAATAATCTCAATTCAAGGCACTGTGTGACCAGTGCCACATGCACAGTGTCAATGAAGAAAATTTGCTTCTAGAAGGGCAATCAGGAAGACTTCATGGAGGAGGGTGCCTTGGAAAGGAACCTGAAGAATGAGCAGGGATCTACCAGGTAGATTTGAAAGGGAAAAGGAAGAAAAGGGAAAAATACAATCCAAGACTCAGAATTGGGTTTGTGAAATAAAAGGTGGACCAGTTTAACTTGACCATGAAGTTTATGTGGAGGGATTAGTGGGAGACAGGATTAGGAAAATAAGTTGGGACCAGACTGTGCTGAGCTTTGAAAGTCAAGGCAAGGCTTATGAGGTTTCCTCAGGATACAGTGGGACCCATCGAACGTTATTGAACAAGGAAGATAACGTGATCACATTAGTTTGCTGCCTGTCCCTGTTTTTTTGGAGCATGTGATCTTTTCTGGCAGATACTATGCCAAAACTGCTCTCCTAGGCAGCGCCCAACCTGGCTGTGCTTCCTGCCTGCTCTCCGTGCCCAGAAAGCTCTTGAACAGTCCCCTTTCCGGGCATGCGGCCTGGATCAGCTTCCCTGAGCTGCTCTCTCTCACTCCTGCTTTATTGAACACACTCCATGGTTCTAAAACAAGGCTCCGGATTCTGCCGCAGCAAAAATTCAATAACAGCAAACCTTTCTCTATTCCCAGAAAAATAACTTAATTGATGATTGCCTTAATTGTAAATTTTTCAACTATAAATTTGCTTTTAAATATTGGCCTCTGCTACAGCTTGCCTCTAATAGAATCTAGCGTGAGCTGCTATTTGATTTAGCACAAAATTATATTTTTAATTAGCCCGGGCTTTGAAGTTGGGCCCATCTGGATAGGAATCCTTAGTCCACCACTTACCAGCTCTGTGACCTTAGGCAAATCAACTGCCATTTCTGAGCCTCAATACACTCATCTGCAAAACGTGGGCAATTATGTCTTTCCCACCCGGGTGTTGTGAGAATTAAATGAGATTAAACACGTGGAATACTCAGCCAAGAGGCAGTCGCTTTGAAGTCCTCAACAAACATTCTTTCCCCTCCAACCCCTGCCTTCCCTTTCCCACTTTCTCCCTTCCCCCTCCTCTTGGGGGTGAGGGGTGTGCTTTATGCCAATGCTTGACTTACCAGCATTTTGTGACATTCTGCAAAGAGGGCAGCAATGCTCGATGGTGGAACCAGTATGTATTTACGGTAGGACAGACTTGGGTTCAAATTCCTGCAACTCTCACTGGCAGCGTGGCTTTGTGCAAAACGTTTATCCTCTCCAAGATTTAATCTCCTCCTATGCAAAATAACACTGTATTAGGATTCTCCAGAGAAACAGAACCAATAGGGTATTTATCTGTCTATGGAGAAAGTGATATAAAAGGAGATTTATTACAGGAATTGGCTCACACGATTACAGAGGCCGAGAAGACCACTATATGCCACCAGCAAACTGGAGAAAGGAAAACTGGTGGTGAAATTCTGTCCGAGTCTACAGGCCTGAGAAACAGGAGCACCAACGTGCAGGGGCAGGAGAAGACGGATGTCCCAGCTCAAGCAGAGAGAGAGAGAGAGAAGCAGAGAACTCCCCCTTCCTCTGCCTTCTTGGTCTATTAGGGCCCTCAACAGATTGCACGATGCCCACCCACACTGGTAAGAGCAGATATTCCTTACTCAGTCTACTAATTCAAAGACTAATCTCTTCCAGAATCACCCTCACAGACACACCCAGAAATAGTGCTTACCAGCTATCTGGGCATCTCTGAGCCCAGTCGAGTTGACACATAAAATTAACCATCAGGAACACCTACCATGTGCAGTTACTGTGAGGATTAGACGAACTGGTACATGCAATGTTTCTTAGCACCATGCCACTCACATCATAGGGGCTCGACAGATGCTAGCATTGGAAGCTTCCAGCAGCCAATCTGACAAGTTTGAAGACTGCCTGGACTCAGTCCTTTCCTCTCTTAAGCTCACTGTTCTTAATTCCTCTTCACCCTTTTGCTCTCAATGTTTTCCATCCTCTTTGCATTCTACTTGTGCAGGAGGAGGTATATTACAATGGGTACTCATTTCGTCACCCAAGACATATAGACCTGCCTTAGAACCATGGCTCCATTACTCACAACCCAAGTGACCAGAGGGCTCACCCTTCCTCCAAGAGTAGGTGTGCGGATTAAACGAGAAATGCAGGGAAAGAGCCTGGCACAGTGCCTGCCTGTGGCAGCCCTCGGGGAGGGAAGCTATACTAACTGTGGTGCCCTAGTGACTTTCCCCTGACTGCGCTCAAGTTCATCAGCTCTGCCACCTGGTACCTCTTCCCAGTCATCTTGGGCCCCTCTTCAAATTCATACACACAAAGCCCACAGCAGTCTTGATCCTCATTTCCTGGGGGAAGCTGAGGGGTCGGCTGGCAGGACAGAGGAAGGCCAGACCTATGAGCCCAGCACTAGAGGCAAAGTGGATTATTTCTTATCCCTTCTTTGTCCATTTTACTTAAAGCAAAGCTCATAGTCATCTCTCTCCCTTAATCAAAGCAATTGTTATTTCTGCTAACTCGCCCTGCGGCCATTAATTAACTCTCCGCCGAGCGTGGCCAGATCCCACAGAATTCAGTGCCCAATGAGACAGGAGGGCTCCCCAAGCAATGCCCCCCAACCCATGCAATGGGGAGTAGTGGCCATTTGTCCTCCGCCCCTGTGTCTCTGCTGGACGAGAGGAGGGGGAACCTTGGCCTCAGAAACTTGGCCTCTGAAAAGAAATCATCATATCTTCCTAAAGCCCAGAGAAATGCCTTTGCTGCAGAAAGGATCTAAAGTATTAAAATGATCACCTCTGTTTGTATTTGCTTTGCCTGTTTACAACTCATTGACCCCTACATCGCCTCACCTAGTAGAGTTGGAAAGACCTTAGAAAAAGTCATCTGGCCTCTTCATTTCACTGAGAGGAAATGAGGTTTGCAGAGGCTGTGAGACTTGCTCAGGGTCATGGGAACTGCATTTGGCCGAGCCAGAATGAGATCCCAGGCCCCAGCATTCCTTCCACAGCCCTCCATGGAGGACTCAGCCTCTACCCTGGAAGGAAGCACAGGCATGGAGTAGACACCATGTCTACCCATCCCTTGATTGGCATTTATCAAGCACCTAGTGAGTGCTGGGTGCTGTGCGAGTCACTTTCATATATGTTTTTTCATTGGATTGTCTTGCCCAGTTTGGGATCCCTGCCAGCACTGACATACAGTAATCAATAAATGTGTTTTTTTTTTTTTTTCTTTTGCCTTGAGAGCCACATTGTGGAAGAGAAAGAGAATGGGTTTTGGAGTCATTCTAAGCTTGAACCTCATCCCTGCCACCCATGAGCTTTTTGGCCTTTATCTCCCTAAGCTTCAGTTTCCGTGTCTCTAAAAAGGAGGTCACAACTAAATGGGAATGTGGTTATAAGTTTTCAGGTTAGTGCATGTAAAGGACCCAGTACTCACAGCAGGTGCTCATTTGGTTACAGCAGTCCTATTCGTTGGGCCCACTGATCGTTACCTGTCTTCAAGGAGTTAAACATCCTGGAACTTAGGACACATTCACAAATGATCACAAAGCAAAGCAGAGTGGTAAACATCACAGAAGAGACCAGTGGTGAGCTCTGGAGGTTCCTGGATGGCCCTTATGTCAGGGGAGAGGGGGAAGGAAGGAAGAAGCTGAACAGCTTGAAGGGGGAGCTGGGAAAACAGCAAGGATGCAGGTGAGTGTTCAGCAAGGATGCACAAGTGTTCAGTCCAGGAGTGTTAGAATCCAGGATTTTTGGAGAACTGAAAGTTTAGGGAAGTAGTGCAAGATAAATCTAGAAAAATAAATCAGCTGCGAAAGACTGGGGGCCTTATTCTGCTGATAGAAGGGAGTCAGAAAAGCATTTTGAACAGGGTAATGGCATGAAAAGAGCTAAGACTTAAAGCAATTCATCAAGCCACGTGCTCAGGGTGATTTGGAGGCCAGATCTCAGAGAACGGGAAGCCACTGCAACAGACCCAACTTCAGCAGGTGAGGGCCCAGCGTAGGGAGCAACCTGGGGAGGGAAGGAAGAAAGAGGATACAAAACAAAGAGCAGAGGTAAAATAAAGGGATGTAGTACCGACTGGATGAGGAAACGAGGGAGAAAGAACAGTCAGAGATGGCTGGGAGGCGTAGAGGAAGTTGAGAGAGCGGGGAAGCCATTAGTCTAGGTGGGAAAGTAGCCCATGCAGATCAGAAACACAGAGACAGAGAACGGCAGGTGTCCCAACAGGAGGACTGGGGACACCTGGCCACCCGGAGACACCAGTGGAAAGAAAGACATGGAAGAAGCAGAAGAGAGAGGAACAGAGCAAGGTCCTGGACAAGGACAGAAGTGCCACTGGGGCCTTGGCCAGGACATGGGATGAAGAGTAGAAACTCAAATGCTGGGGAGAAGGAAGATTGAATTTATTCGCTGATACTCTCACTCGTTCCACAAACTTTTCACTGGGTGGCTGCTGCCTGCCAATACGCTGGCCTTTCTCAGCCTGCACTGGGCTTCCTGCAAGTTAGAGGCAAGGCCACCTGCTAAAGGAGAAGAGGCCCAGGGTCCTTGGGAACTTGTTTAAAATACCAATTCCTTGGCCAACCCCCTCCCAAAATACCAATTCAGTATCACTCTCCTTGTGGTCCTTCGGGAGGTGTCCCAAGACCACAGTTCAAGAAACCAATATAGAAACTTGCCAGAGTTTTGAAGTCCCAGCTGAGGTCCCAGATGTGCAGAGGACCCAGACTACACCCTTCACAGTCAGCCTAGGAGTTGGGGAAGAGGCGGCAAGTGGGGCTCACCAATCACCGGGATGAACAAGGAGGGAAGGAGGGAACAGCAGGGGAAGGGAGGGGGTATCACAGGAGCCATAAGGGGGCATCACAATGGCCCAACTCTGGCTCCATTAGGCTTTACACGTCCTCATTTCCAATCTCATCTTCCAAGCTTGCCCAGCTCCTAAAAACCCTTCTAAGAATTCCAGGAAACTGGATTTCCTAAGCCTTCTTAGTTTCCTTCAACACTAATATTTAATTACAATTACACTTAAAACATATCCAACAATCAGATCTGTTCAAAGGAGAAGACAGTCCTTGTGATAATGTCTAATGTTTATGGAGAACATCACAGGTGTCAGAGTAATTCCACACGTGTCACTGTATATTACATTATAGCAGCAATTCCTGACGAATGATCCATGGACACCACCAACATCCCCTGGGAGGATGGTAGAAATGGAGATCTATGATTCCTGGCGCAGATCTAATGTATCAGAATCACCTGGAGGGACAGGACCCTGGAAGCTGCACTTTTAACATGCTCTGGCATGATTTCAGAAGAAAACTATAACTTGGGAACTGTGATATCATAAAGAAAGTATCTGGTCTTTGTCCCCAGTTCCTGGCACAGAGCCTCAAAAACTCCTGGGTTTTCCTGATAGGAGTGTCTTTATTATTCATAATAAACCCCTTTTGACCCTACTAAAGTTTATGTTTGCTCATTGTGAGCCCTCTGACAGCTTCCAGGGAGAGGCTGATCATGCCAGAAAGACCAGGCTTGGGATTAGAACTCACAGCCCCAACCCTCAGCCTCTGGGGAGGGGAGAGGGACTGGAGATTGAGTCAACCACATGGCCATTGATGGACTCAATTGTGCCCACATAATGGAACTCATATAAAAACTCTGGACACCAAAGCACAGTGGATGCTCAGCTGGTGAACATGTTGATATGCTAGAAGGGTGATTTCAGAGGATAGAGCCTGCATGACTACCCACAAAAATACAGTTTTCCCTGGGTCTTGAGCCTTCATTTCTAAAAGCGCCCATGTCACTTAAAACTTTTATTGACTATATTTGTACGCTTTTTTCTTGTTCATCTGTCTTTTGTTATAGGGGTCTCAGCCATGAACCTTGAGATGGGTAAAAGATATTACTTCCTTTTCCCCTACACAAGAGACCCCATTTGCATCTGACGCCTAAAGTCAGGCTGGTTTTGTGGGTGACCTTGCCCTTTAGCTTGTGAAATCTGACGCTGACCCCAAGTTAGAAATTCAGTGCGAACTGAATTGAATTGCAAGACACCCAGCTAGCGTTAGAGAGTTGCTGTTGGAACACAGGAACCGTCGTCTTATATGAGCCAAACCACAATCTTGCAAGTTATGGATGATATCCCCACATGACAGCTGGGGAGACTGAGAGCAAGGGGAAGGCAAGCGACTCACCCACAGGCAGAGGGCCATCTGGGGGCAAGGCAGGAATATGCAGTTTTGTCATGGCCCCAGGTCACACCTCTTTTCTAGGGTGCAGCTGTCCACATGCCCCAAGTTAGTAGTGAAACCACAAGGCCTGGGGACCCGAACCTGGCTTGGGGTTGGGGCTCACTAAATTCAACCCATCAAGGCCAACTGCCAGGGAGGTGATAAAAAAGCTGAGGCCCTCAGACCTCTGGAAGTTTAAATTACACCTTTCTGACTGCGCGTGTCTTGTGTAATCCTCAAAGGTTTGTAATTGTGACAGCCTAAGAAAATTACAGGTGACTCGAAGCAATTTAATGATAATAAAAATAAAATAAAAACAGTAAACAGCACCGCTGCTCCCTCTAATTTGCCGGCATCTTTATCATATAAATGCCTCCCATTCTTTTCCCCACAGACGATTAATGAATCTGCAGTTGCCAGGGGCGCTGTGCTCACTTCTCTTTAATTCCCTCTCTGCAGCGGCAGCTCCAGCCCCAGGGAAGTGCCTCCCAGCTGCATTGTCAGGGTTCTCCCCGGCCAGCCAGATTGGAGAAGCTGCCCCTCCACTGTGGACCAGACGTTCCCCTCTTGCTCCTCAGCCCATGGGCCCAGAGCCCCACTTCTCCAGCCCAGTGTCTCCGGAAGCCCTGCCGAGTTGAGCAACCACAGATTGACCTTCTCTCCTCCTTGCTTCCTTCCCTGTGTTAATATGCACCTTAAAGAGCTGCAAACTCAACAAGTCTGTTATGCAGGTTAATTCGGAGTGCAGCCAAGCTGTGATCAAATGACCTTTACCCACTTCCCTGCTAATTTTGATGGGCAGCTCCATTTTCCTTCTCCCTCCTGATCCCCCCTTGCTCTAAATTGGAAATCTATCAATTTTTGAGGTAAATGGGAAGCTAAAGACACACTGACACAAGCAACACACGCTCACACGCGTGCACGCTGACGCCAATATACAGTCGTACATACGTGGGCCAGATTGAACCTGTTTTGCTTTTTTTAAAAAATTAAACTTCAACTCCTAGATCTCAAAAGAATGCTGTAGCTGGATCCCAAGATGATGTTGGAAGAAAATAAAAGTTCCAAAAGAGAATCCCTTCTCTACGACTTTATTTCTTGCTTCATCAGCAGCGTATAATAACAATAATAACTAAGGAGAATAATAGCAATAAAAACTAACATTTATTGAGTGCTTACTACTTACCAGTTGCTACTCAAGGATTAATCCATTTAATTTTCTTGACTCCTTTATGAAATGAGAACGATTATCCCTGTTTTATAGAAAAAGAAACTGAGGCTTCAAGAAACTGTGGGAAATGCTTAAGGGCACACATAGAAAGAGGCAGGGTGTGTATTTGACCCTGGATGGTCTGATTCCAAGGTCAAGCCTTGCTTTGTCACTCGCATAGCGACCTGGGGCCTACCAAGAAAATGACATTATGCCTCAGTTTCCTCATCAGCAAAGTGAGAATAAGATCCACCTCACCAGGCTCCCAGGAGGATGAAATAAATGGCAACCATACTTTGAAAGCTGCTAATTGCTATCAGTTCACCATTATTATAATTATTGTTATTAATTCAATTAATTCCTTGTACAAATATTTCCTGATCACCTACGATGTACCAGCCTTGATCTAGGCCTGGAGATATGACAGTGACCAAAATAGAGAAATATTCTTGTCCCCAAGGAGGCTAGGGGAGACAGACAAGAAACAAACAAGTAAAATGCACAGATGACGCTTAATCCTTTATTTCATAGAGGAAATAAAGTGGGAGGGGTGATGGTAGGATGGCTGCAATTTTACTAGTACATTTGTTGGTCAAGGAAGACCTGCTAGAGAAGGAGATAGTTGAACAAAGGTCTAAGGAAGTCCAGGGCAAGCTAAGTAATGATCCAGGGAAAAGGCATTTTATGCAGTGGGAGCAGCCAGTGCAAAGGCCCTGAGGCTGAACCAGCGGGGAGGCCTGAGTGAATGGCACAGAAGGAGGGAGAAGGGAGTAGTAGGAGATGAGTCCAGAGAAGTAAAGTGCCTGTGTGAGCCATGTCACGCCCTGCAGGCCATGGGGAACCACAGGAAGATTCTGAGCAGAGCAGTGACATTACCTAACATATTTAAAGGGTCCCTCTGGCTGCTGCAGGAGGTAAGAGCAGAAGCAGGGAGACCAGTTAGGGGCTGTTGCCACTAATCCAGATGAGTAAAGATAGTGACCTGGACCGGGGAGGTAGCTGTGGGGATGATGAGATCTGTTTGGATTCTGAATATATTTTGAAGGCAGATCCAAGAGGACATGTTGATGGATTGGATATTAGTGTTTAAGAAAACAAGGAGTCACTGATGACTGCAAGGTTTTGACCTGCCTGAGCAGTTGGAAGACTGGAGTTGCCATTTACCAAAATGGGATGGAGTGAGAGGAACGGGTGTTATGCATGTAATTGTGTCCCCCCAAAAAAGACACATTGAAGTCCTAACCCCCAAGACTTAGGATGTGACCTTATTTGGAAATGGAGTCTTTGCAGATGCAGAGATATCCTTAAGCTCAAAGGAAGTCATGAGGGTGGGCCCTCATCCCACATGACTGGAGTCCTTTTAAAAATGGGAAATTTGGGGTCGGAGGCACACACACAGGTCAAGTCCCATGTGAGGATTGGCATGATGCTGCCTCAAGTTAAGAACTGACCAGAAGCTCTGGGAGGGGAATGGAATGGCACCTTCAAAGGGAGCGCAGCCCCCCCCCCCGCCCCCAACACCTTGACCTCCAAGCCTCCAGAGCTCCCAGATAATAGACTTCTGTTGTTTAAGCCACTCCATTTCTAACACTTTGTTTCAGCAGCCCTCGCAAACTAATCCAGCAGGTTCAGAGGGTGGGATTAGCCACTCATGTTTAGACATCCCGGTGGAGATGTCAGTGACAGTGGGCTTGAGCTGGAGTCGGGTGAGGACTGGGCTGGAGAAGCACACTCGAGGGTCATCTTACCTGGCATGCGCTTACAGCCAGGTGCCAGATGACATCGCTCGGGAAAGAGGTCCAAGCTCTGAGCTCTGGGACACTCCACCATCAAGAGGACAGGGAGCTAACAGCAGTTGGTAAGGAAAGAAGAAAACCAGCAGGGTGGAGTTCTGAAAAGCAAGCGGAGAAAATGTTTTGAGAAGGAGAAAGTCCATTAGGTCTACCCGACGTCAGCCACAAGTCAAGTCGGAGGAAGACAAAGAATTGACCACTGGCTGAGCAACCCAGAGCTCTTCTGTGACCTTGACAAGGGCAGTCAGAGAGGGGGAGGGGAGAGCAAGAGGGTGGGAAAGTCTAGGAGGGTGGCCGCAGTACGTGAGAGCCCTCAGGTTAGCATGTGCCTCTCTCCAGCTCAGCTGAGCAAGCCTGAGCCCCAAGTACACAGAGGGCTGGGCTTTATCAGGGTTGGGGGTTTGCTCCTCAAATACAAAGAGAGCTGAGAGGTGTGCAAAAGAGTGTTCACACGGAGGGACTGTGGAATTTAAGCTGGCAGAGGATAAAAGGCAGGACACGAGAGGGTATCTGGATGAAGGGATTGCTTGTTTCAATAGAGGAAAGGATTGTTGGGATCAGAGCCCTAGAGCTGGTGAGCCAGAGGATAAAAGTGGGGGTCAGAGAGGGGAGCCCCTTGACATGCGTATCTTGGAGAGAGGGCAGTTGCTGGCAAGGACAAGGTCTAGGCCCGCAGGGGTCCTCAAACTTTTTAAACAGGGGGCCAGTTCACTGTCTCTCAGACCATTGGAGGGCTGTTGGAGAGCGCGGCGCACATTCCACACATGCGCACTGTGGGCCCAGGACTAGTCGGCTGCTAAGCAGGACAGGCAGCAGCAGCAGCGAAAACACCCGGTGGGACGGATAAATGTCCTTGGCAGGCCGCATGTGGCCCCCGGGCCGTAGTTCGAGGACGCCTGGTCTAGGGTGTGACCAGGGGTGAGCAGCGAGGGGCAGGTTGGAGAACAAGAACATTGAAGAAAGAGGTCCAAGAACCGAGAGGCCAAGGACTGTGGATATTGAAATCACCAAGAATTATGGGAGAGGTCGTGTTGGAGAGAGGGACAGTAAGTCAGGGGAATCTTGAAGGAATGAGAGGAAGTCGCCAGGGCTCATGAGGGAACCACGTCTCCGGCTGACACAGGATCCAGTGCTGGGAGTTCTTAGGGAAGAGATGGAGAATCGTGTAGCAGCAGCAATGAGAGGCTAGGAAGGCTTCCAGACCACTCTGGTCCAAGGAGTTTGATGGTGGTGAGAGAGAAAAATGCCACCAATTAAAAATGCTCCCAAGGGACAGGTGTCCTTGGGAAGAACCAGGCAATGTCCAGAGGAGAGACTGAGGAAAGGGAGGTTTTCCTGCTGGCCGACTGTGAGTTCCAGGGCAAGAGCAAGGGTGGGGGAGGGGTGGGAAGTGCAGAGCCTACTAGGGAGCAGTAGGGGTGACCAGGAGTCCCAGGCTTCTCATGGGATTGATATAAACCAGGGTAAGTGCGCTGTCCGGGGAGACTGAGGTGAGAGTGGTGGTGAGGCTGTGAGTGGGGGAAGAGAGCGGGGTGGGCGGGTGGTGGGTGTGCCTTCAGGAGCACCAGGAATTCTGGAAGCCCCAGTTGCATTTGCCAAAGGTGATATGGCACGGCTTGTAGTCTTATTATAAATATTATTATCATCATTACTATAGTGTCAGTCACCCTTCTTAGATGTAAATAATCTATTCACTTTGGCAAGTTCTCGCAAGAAAAACATATTTATTAAAGAATATAGATAGTTCCCGGCAACTCAGAGCCAGCGTCCAAAGCCACACAGTCAGGACTCCCGCCTAATCTCATTAGGGGCGATCTTCTGTGAAAACACGTGCTCTGCTGGCCTCCTGTGATGCTCAGGACTGGATGCGAGAAGTCCTGCCACAGCCGCCTTTAGAGAACTGAACTCCTCTGCCATGCCAGCCAGAAAACTGACTCCCCTCTGCCTGGCAGCCTCCCCACACTGCCCACCCTCTAAACGAGCCTCCATGCGTGATTGGCCAGACATCTGTCAGTCACAGGCCAGGCCTCAGCTGCAAGGCAAACTGGCGATGACTTTTCTGGCCTCTGCCTTAGGAGGATTTACCAAAATTCTGTACCAATTACTCAAATCTAAGGCGGATGTTCAAAGACATTGGCAAGCCACAAGTATCAAATATTTATCAGCGGCTATTAATACTAATAAAGAATTTGTATTATTTTTTTTTGTCTGATCTCTGTAAGAAAGAGATAGAGAGAACTCTGTGCAGCCACTTCACCATCAAGATCTCAGAAGAGGTTTCTAACCTTCCAGCAGCAGTTGAGAACACTGTTTCTATTGATTAGCGCCAAGGTCTCAATAAGCCACGTGCATGTTCTCAGATGGGCCTGAGCCTTCCCAGATAAGATCAGACCTGTTTAGAGCTCACTGCACAGCAAAGCACACTCTCCAATCTGGAAAGACAAGATGATAAAGGCTCCTATTTACTCAGCAGCTCCCATGTGCCAGCCACTGTAATCTTCTCTCGGCATGCATGATCTCATTTAATCCTCAAGGCAACTCTGTGAGCGAGGTAGCAGGATTACCATATTACATTTAAGGAAAAGGAAGTTTAAAGCAAATATTAATAACTCGTCTATGACCCCTATCCCCCCCCCAGCTACAAGGTCACCACAAGCCACTGTGCAGTTTGCGTACTGCACAACTGCATTCAACGTGGATGACAGTCCCCTGGAATTGTGCAGTGCACAACCTGTGCACTTAAATATATCATTCCTGCTCACTAGGTTCCAAAGTCCATTTTCCTTACAACTATATTACTGAGTCCAGTAATCAAAGTCTTTTAAGTAAGAGCTCCTTAAGGTCAGGGGAAGATTTCTTCTTTGTATCCACAGAGAGGAGCACAAGGCCTGGCACATAGCAGGTGCACAATAAATGGCTGCAAGATTAAAGGCTATCAAAGATGAACATGAATGTGCTCATCAACTCCTGAATCACTGGATCTACAGAGGCACCACTTGAAGCCTGAAATAGGTAGTTTAAAACAAATGAAAGGAAGAACTACTGCTTTGCACAGCTGGTTGTCAGCTTATAAAACTCATTAACCCATGAGGGGGTAAAGGCAGCAAATACTAATGGACTCCAGGTGCGTCTAGGAAAGTTCAAGGCTTCTACAGCCGCACTGTTCTATTAAGGAGAGTAGCCAAGAAGGGGACTAGCATTGTTTGAGCCTTATTCCAGGCACTGAGCTAGATTGAACATGTTATTTTACTAATCTCTCCAAGTCTGTTTCCCTCTATATAAAATAGATCTAATATTACCTACTCATGGGGGGGTGTATTGTGATCATTAAATCAAATAACATATGTGAAGCACTTAGCACAGGTCTGTTGCAGTGTTAATGCTCAAAAAATGTTACTGCTATTGCTAGAAGTAATAATAATAATACTAATAATATTATTATTAACAAATGAAATTATGTTTACATTTCCCTAATTGGAAAAGTCTCCAATTTTGCATCTCATACCAAGAAATCGGGTTCAATTTTCCCTTCATATATACACTTCACTGATCAAGACTTTAGAAAACTAACCTTCAGCCTTCGGGACTGCACATAAGTAGAAAAACAATTTGATTATGTTTCTTCCTTGTGATTTTTCAGCCAGGGCTATCTTTCGCTAAAGCAGCAACATAATGATAATCTCCAGTTTCAAGCATCCCCCACCTCAAATGATTTCTGCCAGAAGCTTTCAGGAGACCAACACAGTGTCAGGCACCAAATAAAATATTCAGATGAGATTTCTGCCTTCTTATGTAGACATTTTTGCACAGAGTTTGTGGATATTGTTGTGTATGGACAAGATGAAAGTAGATTAATATTACTATAAGCCAGAATTCAGAGAAAAGCATCTCTAATTTCCAGCATCGTCAGGCTTAGAACCAACCTTCTTTCCTACGAATCCGAACGTAGCACCTTAGAGGCCTGCGCTCCTGTATTTTGAGCTCCTTGAAAGTAGGAATCATTCAGTTATCTATGTATCATTTCTTCTCTGGATCCTCGGACCCCATCATGGTGTCTGGTACAAAGTAGATTTTGCTGCAAAGAGAGAGATGGAAAAGGCGGATGGATAGACAACAGAAATTTGGATGGACAGGTGGATGAAGGAAAGATGGATGGAAGATGGGTGGATGGTTAGGTGATGAAAAACAGATGAATAGAACAACATAGTATAATCGATACTGGCATAGGCTCTAAAGCGATACTAGTTTCCGAATCCAGCTTCCCCATTATTAACTGTGTAGCCTTGAAAAAATTGCTTAATCTCTCTGGGCCTTAGTTTTTTTTTATCTGTAATATGTGAATAATAATAGTACCTACCTTATAAGTTTGTTGGAAGCTTTAAGTAAGAATACACATAAAGCACTTATATTTATCCATCGGCAAATGTTTACTGAGATTCCACTATGTGCCGGACACTGGTCTAAGCACTGGGACTATGTTGTTAAAATAGACGAAGCCCCATGCCTTCATAGAGTTTACATTCCAACTGAGAAAACAGACAAAACATAGTAGATAATTATCCAGCATAGCAGGAGGTGTTTTTAAGGGGGAAATGGAGCAGAGTAAGAGGATGGGGAGGGGTTTAAAATTTCAATCAATGCAGTTAGGGTGATCCTTAAAGAGATGAAGATATTCAAAAAATGACTCAGAGGAGTGAGCCATGGGGATATCTAGAGGGAGAGCATTCCAGGCAGAGGAAACAGCCAGTGCAAAGGCCCTGAGGCAGGAGTGTGCCTGCTAGCTCTGCAGTGCAGAGAAGGCCGGTATGGCTGGAGCAGCAGGAAGGAGTGGAAGAGCAGCAGGAGGTGAATTCCAAGAGGGAATGGGCAGTCAGATCCCACAGGGCTTTGGAGGGGACTATAACGTCTTGGCCTTTTCTTCCTGAGTGAAATGAGGATGCTGAGTACTATGTACTGAGTAATGTGGAGTACTGAGCATCGAAGGAACGTGGTCTGACTCGCCCTTTAACAGGGTTCTGGTGGCCATTATGCAAAGGGTTTGACGCCTAACTGGAGCACGCTGGTAGCTGTCATGAACACCTGGAAGAAATGTTACCTTCTTGAGGGCTTAGCAAAGCAGTTTGGCTCTGCAATGACTTATACCATCTGTTTTCATACATGAAGCAAAGAGCTCTGCAGAGTTGAGTAGGAGGAGGAAGTTGGCACTTCCAAGAAGAAGCTGTACGGCAACTCTGCATGAATGGGTCACTGTCAAGGTGCTCCCTAGAGCATAGTGGGAGGAGCATGCTGTGGACAGGTTCAGTCCCCACAAGTGGAGACTTTGAGGTTGCTCCTAAGGAATGCTTCCTCCATACCTGTTAGCCAGCCTCTTCTGGGCCAGAGAGATGAGCACATTCTCCTCAAAGTTGGAGGTAAGGACATTCACAAGGGCCTTTATACCAGGCCTGACACCTCTTCATTCTGCTCTTCCTCCTCCTCCTTCTTCGACATCATCTTCATCACGTCTGTTTTCCTTCTCTTTATCAACATCATCACCATCCCAATCACCATTCATTCACAGCATACTCAGCCCACAGCTGTGATAGGCACGTCCCACGCATTAAGCAACTTACTCCCCACTATAACCGTATGAGACAGGTACTACTGCCATCCCCGTTGAATCCAGGAAGAAACTGAGGCCTGCAGAGGCGAAGTAACTTCCCAAGTGTTGCACACCTGGCACGTGGCGGAGCAGGACTGTGAGCCCCGGTCATCTGTCTCCCTGGCCATTCTGCTACCTGCCTGCAACTGCTTTTCTCGGGAGTGTATTGTTCTGCTCATTCAGCCCATCTGAAGACATTGTCAATGTGCCCCTCAGTACACAGAAAAAGAGGAACAGTCAAAGAGATGGGAAAGGACAAGCAGCCAAGCAAGGGCAGATCCAGTATCCCACTCCAGTGCACCCAATGGTGCACCTAAACCGTCCCTGAGAGTGTCGCGCAGGTGCAAGCACGTGCAGACAGATAGAGAAGGTGGAGAGAGACACGGGCATAGGTGTGGATGTGGCCGTGGACAAGGCTGACACTATGCTGGGAGGAGGATGACAGCTGGTTACAAGCACCAGCTCCAGAACCAGACCCCGGCTCTGCCTTTCCACAGCTGGGAGACCTTGGAGGCCTTCATCTCTTCGTGCTTCCATTCGCTCATCTGTAAAATGAAGGTCATGGCAGTACCTGCCTTGTAGGCTGGTTCTGAGAATTAAATGTGCTAAGGCACAGCATCACAGGGAAGCCACAAACACTTTACATTAGAAATTATGAAATATATAGACATTGGCCGGGCACGGTGGCTCACGCCTGTAATCCTAGCACTCTGGGAGGCCGAAGTGGGAGGATCGCTTGAGTTCAGGAGTTCAAGACCAGACTGAGCAAGAGCGAGACCCCATCTCTACTATAAATAGAAAGAAATTAGCCAAAAAATAAAACTAAAAATAGAAAAAAAAAATTAGCCAGGCATGTGGCACATGCCTGTACCTGGGAGGCTGAGGCAGGAGGATCATTTGAGCCCAGGAGATTGAGGTTGCTGTGAGCGAGGCTGACGCCACGGCACTCACTCTAGCCTGGGCAACAGAGTAAGACTCTGTCTCAAAAAAAAAAAAAAAAAAAAGAAATATGTATACACTAACTAGTATTGGATATTCAGCCCACATGTGACCAACAGCAGTCAGTCTATTAAAGAGGATTCGAGCTATGGATCAAAGGGATGGAAGGGATACCTTGGAAGTCTGGTACTGACCTTTGGGATTCGGAGGCACAGATCTAGGGGTGAGGCGTGTCTCAGGAGTGGCCACATCTCAGGTGAGGCACCTGCACACACTGTTTGGCGCAGGCGGGCTCAGGCTTCTGCCACCGCCGAAGCTCCGCAGGGATAGGCTTCCTGCCACACTGCAACTGTGTGAGGAAGGCTTGCTGTCCCCAACACGCCTGTCCGGCCCAGAGGAGGCACCTCTCAAGGGCTGGGTGTGGCTGGCTCCGCCTTAACGCCAAGTTACTACAAAGCATCCTCTGGTCACGGGTCCTCATGTCCCTCACACTGGGGCATGGAGGAACAGGGTAAACAAAGCTGCCTTTTTAAAGTCACCCCACTGTATGGGAGAGAGCAGCAGTGAGGGCTGTGTCTATGCTGTTCCCTGCCGGCTCCCCAGCACACAGCACAGTGTACACTGCCCGACACGTTGCGGAAGGAAGGAATAAAGAAATGATGGATGGCTCACGCCTGTAATCCTAGCACTCTGGGAGGCTGCGGGCCAATTGCTCAAGGTCAGGAGTTCGACACCAGCCTAAGCAAGAGCAAGACCCAGTCTCTACTAAAAATAGAAAGAAATTAACTGGTCAACTAAAAATATATAGAAAAAATTAGCCGGGCATGGTGATGCGTGTCTGTAGACCCAGCTACTCGGGAGGCTGAGGCAGGAGGATCACTTGAGCCCAGGAGTTTGAGGTTGTTGTGAGCTAGGCTGAAGCCACAACACTCTAGCCCAGGCAACAGAGTGAGACTCTGTCTCAAAAAAAAAAAAAAAAAAAGAAAGTAAGAAATGATGGAAGAAGGAGGAACACGTTGAGCTTTGTAATAAATAATACCTTTGGTTTTTCGCCTGAACAAACAAACTTGCCAACCCCTTGGGGAAGTGGCCCTGATTTCCTGGTCAGGAGAGGAACACGAGGTACACCCAGGGACAGGTACAGCCATGAGGTCCCCTTAGGAGGAGGTTCCCCTTCCCACCACAGCCCTCATCCCGGCCCCTCTTCCAGGCCGCTCCTGCCTCCCCAGGCCCTTCTCTAGAAACCCGCCCCTGTCAAGTATAAATAAAGCAAACCACAGTATTGCACGAGGCTCCATCTGTTAATTAACAAATAAATCAGCCCCGTCTCACCAATTAAGAAAAGATATCTGGGACTGCAAAACGTGACTTATTCCTCTCAGTGATAATGAAAGGTATTTGTCACAGGCCTTAAGGGGACGGGGGTTGCCCACCGCTCCCTGAGGCCCCTGCTGCCCCCACACGGCCATCATTCTCCCCCTAGGACCTGAGAGAAGGCCCCGGGAGCAGGCACGTAGGGAGCCTGGCCTGCCACGGCCGTCCCCGTGCGGGACAGTGACTAAAGCAGGGGCAGTGCGTCCAGAGTGCTACAGGCGACTCCAGGCCCTTCACCCTGACATCTGCGTCCCACCTCTCAGGTGACAACAGGGACTGAGTCTAAGGACCGAGAGCTACAGCAGTGTTTCCACACTGAGGTCAGGGGACCATGCGCATCAGAATCAGGAGACCATGACATCAGAATCATGACATCAGGAGACCATGACATCAGAATCATGACATGGGGAGACCATGACATCAGAATCATGACATGGGGAGACCATGACATCAGAATCATGACATCGGGAGACCATGACATCAGAATCATGACATCGGGAGACCATGACATCAGAATCATGACATCGGGAGACCATGACATCAGAATCATGACATCAGGAGACCATGATATCAGACCATGTGCATCAGAATCACACAGGTGGCCTTGTGAGAATGCAGCTCCTTGGCTGCCCCATCCCCTCAGGTCATGGTCTCTGGGAGGGGGACCAGAATGTCACGACTGTAACCTGCTCTCCAAGAGATCCTTACAGTTTGGCAACCACTAATGGAAAACCTGCTTTTTCCCCCCACTTGGAAATTTAGATTTTTCTTTTCTGAACATTTGTAATTAAAAGGGTAGAAGGAGTTTCTGGAAAATGGCACAGGTCACAGACGGTCCCTGATGGGAAATTTGGACACAGTGACAGACGTGCACCGAGGAGGACACGATGGGAGGATCAGAGTTGTGCTGTCACAAGCCAAGGCGCGTGCAGCTTCTGGGGCTACCAGAAGCTCCAAGAAGAAAGGAAGGATCTCCTCCTACAGGTTTCGGAGACAGCACGGCCCTGCCAACACCTTGATTTCAGACTTCTAGCCTCCAGAGCTGCCACCTAGTACATTCCTGTTGCTCTAAGCCACCCAATGTGTGGTACTTTGTTACACCTGCCCTAGCCAACTATCACAGCCCATAAAAGGAATGTGACTGCTAAGGCCATACAGCTCGACAGTGGCCAAGGCAGGGCCCAAACCTGGGTCCCTAACTCCCACCTAAGACCCATTCACTTCACGGCACAGCCACATAGTCTGTGTCCTCTTCCACCTATGTGAGGAATGGCCCTGATCCCTTTAGAAATCCAGAGGAGGTGGCCATCTCAAAGGGATTCCTCCAGATGCATAAAGCACAGGGCACCTGCTGGAGGGGTGCTGCCCCTCCGTGTCCAGCTCACAGATCCCAGAATCCATCAGATTTTGCAAAGACCATCAGGTCAGGCAAGCGACCTCAGCGCAGAAGCAAAAGAGCTTAATATGGCCATTTGCAGCTGCCACGTACTCCTTGCTTCCAAACCTGTTGAAACCCAAACTGGCAGTCAGCAAACACACCAGGGCCCTTTCCACGGGGCCATTCCAGAAAAGCAACGGTGAGCCAGGCTTCACAGGCTGCCCAGGACCAAATCTGTGGGAGAAAGTAGATGTTTGCCCATGATCCCCAAGGCTCCCCTTTTACCGTGTAGCATCCGCGAGGCCAGCTCCGAGGAGACAGTGGCAAAGACCAGGGGGGCCTCACTCACTAGGCAGTGACCTGCTAGTGCAAAGCCAGCCTCACCCTCGTTTGCAGAACCTTCCTTCTGAGGCCAGGCCTGTGGCAGAGAGTATGAGGCCTCCAACACCGGCCAGTCCCTGCCTCGACCCTCCACAGCACGCAGTTACCCCACAGCCCTTGTGAATCGCCTTGCAAGTTTCTGGTCTAGGAGGCCTGGACTGGGTGGGAAGGAGAGTCTGCTACCAGGGTGGAGAATTCCATGTGCCTTAGGGATTCTGCATGAAAGAGCACAGCAAAATTCCTTACAGCTATTGTCCCTAAGTTTTGTTGTGGCCAATGGGAACAGGACACAGGTTTCTTAGTTCTTTAGGGGGACATTAACCCACAAAGGGCAGAGGCCTTTGATGACCCTCTCCAACCCCAGTGTCCCAGGAGCAGAAGCAGCCGGTGTCAGCAGGAGGTCTCTGCAGCCAGCTCTGAGTGCCATCGTTGCCTCAAAGGGCCCAATGTGGGGAAACTTGTCATCCCCTTGAGTAACATATACATGGGAAAGTCATTTGTGATGAGAAAGGAGAGAGGGAGAAGAAGGGAGAGCGTGCAACCAAATTAATTCTAATGACATTGATAAGGAGATTTGGAAGCACAGCCAATGACTCCATTAAAATAATGACTTTGGGTCCCTTCTGTCACCACCCGGGGTCTTCTCCCCCTCCCTTGCCTGCTATATCTCAAGAGTGCTGGCAATGACCACGGTGTTGGGAGACAGGAAGGACAGCATGGGTGGAGACTGATGCCACGGAGGGGGAGACCATCTTTCCACCTACCAGGTCTTAATTATCAGTGGTCAGTCCCCTTGGCTGGCAGCAGCAGGGAGGGAAATGAATCACATTGTGACTATGGAGCAGGAGACATGGATAGAGGAAGCCGCTCTAGAGCTTCCGGCATACCCTTCTCTCGGCCTGAGACCCACTGGCACCCCAGGGAGGACACAGGTCCTCTGTGCTCCATCCAAATGGGCCATCACACCAGTGGAGATATGTGGGGTGGCAGCCCTGGTAGACACCTCCCATGTGTGTGGGCAGCTTCATAGCACAGCTCAGGATGACAAGAAAAATATCCAATAGAATTAACTCGAATGCCTTAGGACTAAACCTACATTCCTTTGTCGTATTTTTAAAATTTTTTCATTAAGTTGAAATTCACATAATACAAAATTAACCATTCCAAATTAAAGATTTAGTTGAATTTAGTATATTCACAAAGTTTTGTAACCAGCACCCCTCTGTCCACTTTGATCGAGACATTTTGATCGCCCCAAAAGGGAACCCCATAGCCATTAAGCAGATACCCTCCCTATTCCTCCTTCCTCCCAGGCACTGGCAACCACCAATCCCCTTTCTGTCTCTATGGATCTACCCATCCTGGACATTTCATACAAATGGAATTATATAATATATGAACTCTGTGTTTGGCTTCTTTTACTTAGTATAATATTTTTGAGGTGCAGGCAGGCACGGTGGCTCACCCCTGTAATCCTAGCACTTTGGGAGGCTGAGGTAGGAGGATTGCTTGAGGTCAAGAGTTCAAGACCAGCTTGAGCAAGAGCGGATCCTGTCTCTACAAAAAATAGAAAAATCAGCCAGGCATGGTAGTATGCACCTATAGTCCTAGCTACTTGGGAGACTAAGTCAGGAGGATCACTTGAGCCCAGGAGTTGGAGGTTGCAGTGAGCTATGATGATGCCACTGCACTCTAGCCTGGGTGACAGAGTAAGACCCTGTCACAAAAAAATATATATTTCTGGGGTTCATCCACATTGTAATGTGTATCAGTATTCCATTCCTTATTCCAATATATGTATATATCATAATTTGTTTATCTATTTATCTGTTGATGGACATTTGGGATAAATCTACATTTCTGAATTGACCCAGGGCTCTCAAGCTCAGCTTCCCTTCGAATTGGTCCACCAGTCCTTGCTTCCCAGCTCTGATTCTGCCTCCTAGGGCAGACTTAGCCTGTCTCTCATGCATACCCTTCTCTAACCTGGCCTGCCCTGGCTGCATCTTTGTTCAGCCTAAGTAATTCCAAACCCAATCCCCACAGAGAGTTTCCTCCCCCTCAGGATGTTCAGGCTGTCTTCAGGGGAGAAAGATGAAGATGTTTTCATGACAACCCTCATTCTGGCCCCAAGGAAAGAGGAAAAGATGATGTCAGCAGATCTTCTGTTCCAAATCTGGTCTCAACTTTGCAATCCCAAACTTTCCAATCAAGGAGAATTTGGACAAAGTTATTTAGTTTGAACCACTACATTTGGTGTATTTGTTCTACTGAGGCAGTGTCTTGGTCTATTTGTGTTGCTATAAAAGAATACTCAAGGCTGGGTAATTTATAAAGAAAGATCTATTTGGCTCATGGTTCTCCAGGCCGTATAAGAAGCAGGACACCAACATGCTTTAGACGAGGGCCTCAGGCTGCTTCCACCCATGGCAGAGGGCAAAGGCGAGCTGGTGTGTACAGATCACATGGCGAGAGAAGCAGCTAGCAAAAGGGGAGGCAGGTGCCAGGCTTTTATTTTTTTTTAACAACCAGTGCTGGCAGGAACTAATAGAGCAAGAACTCACTCATAACCTTGAGGATGGCACCAGCCATTCCTGAGGGATCAGGTTTCATGACCCAAACACCTCCCATTAGGCTTCATCTCCAACAGATTTGGAGGGGTCAAGTATCCAAACCACAGCAGGTAGAGATGTAAGCCTGCATGCATTCTGATCCTCTCAACCCTAAGGGAGGGCTGTCTGCTAACTGGGCCTGGCACATCCCAGAAGGCCTAGCCATGGGCTGGGATTCAATTTCACCTTACGCATCCTCACTGGCACCTGCTCCAGGACAGGCACCATGACATACCCAGGAAGATACAAGGATCGACAGGGCATGGCCCATGGAGCTCCTGCTCTGGAAAAGAGGGCAGATGCAGGGATGGCAACAGGACAGGGAAGATGACTCTGAGTCTTAAAGGACTCTGGGAACCCAGAAGAGAGGGACTGCCTTCCACAGAGCTGGGGAGGGAAGGCTTCTCAGAAGATGTGACCTTAGAGATTGAAGGAGGGCGAGTAAGGTTTGACCAGGAGAAAAAAAGCTTCTGACTGGGACTGTAGGCGCCAAAGCACAGAGAAGGATGTGGCTTGCTGGATTTGCTCTGGGCTGAGGCCATGACAGGGAGCACTGGAGGAGGCATGTGGGGGATGAGGGGATGGGGAGAGAAGGCACCAGGTGGTGGAGAGCTTGGGACATCAGGTTAAGGCATCTGTCCTCAAGTCTCTACAGATTTGTGACCTGAGAAGGGGCAAAGGCCAGAGGCCACGAGGCCAGCAGGAGGCTATCGGGAGGATGTGGCAAGAGCCCCGACCTCAGACCTTGAGGAGCCAAACCAGCAACTTTGCCAGCAGAACTTCTGCAAAAGATGGACTTGAGGGCAGCAACCCTGTGGAAAGGCAGTGAGCAGGTCCCGAAGGCATTGACGTGGTCATTTGTGCAAGAGCAAGAAAACACATGGGGAGCCCAGATGGAGCCTGGGAGGCTAGAGCCCTCCACGCCACCCTGACCTTGACACCATGCCAGTCTGGATTTGGGCAGTGACAGGACCCTTGGCGAGAAAGGAGCTGTTTTAAGAAGACATCTCAGGGGAGAGTGAACAGGGCATTGAAGTATGAACTGCTGTGCCCCTCTCACATCCAAACCAGGGACATACCAAAAGAGCAGTTTCCCATGGAGGGGTCCCCCACTGTCTGACGCCCACTTTGTCACGCTGAGTTTCAGGAGAGACTCCCAAGCCAAAACCGCGGCTCAGAGCGGAAGGGTCTCCCTGACACCGGCTGCACCCCACGCTCTCCAGCTCCTGCGGCTGCTCGTTCTTCCCTTCCAGGCAGACCAGCGGAACTGCCCGCAGGGTCCAGCCAAGCCTCCACCTCCTCCCTGTGCTGCCACTTGTCAGCGCCAGGCAAGAGAGATGCCAGCTTTGTCCCCAGCCTGAAAGCCCATTCAGGGCGCTGGAAGATGAATTATGTTTCATTTATATCAAAGAAGCAATCTCGGAGCCCATTTGTGATCAAATTTGCTGTCAGAGAAACTTTGCTTTATCTCATTACATCTGATATCTCTTGGCTTCTTGTCCTTGAAACTATTAAAGTTTAATGTCAAATTCAAGATGAAATGAAATCTTTGCTGTATCATCTCATCAGGACCTGAGCTTTCCCCCTTCCATCTAAAATTTTTTGACAACTAATTACAATGGGGGTGGGGGGAGAGAAAGAGAGAGAGATCTTACTCCCCTCCCATTTGCTGAAAATACCACCACTGGAAGGGGTTGCCAACACACACAGTGGCAGCGAGGTGGCGGAGTCCAAGGGGAGGTGCTCATCACCATTCAACTCCTCTCCTTCATTCCTTCCCCCAAACTCACCGTCCCCTGGACCAAAGACAGTCATTTTCTTTTTTCTCTTTTTTTTTTTTTAGTAGAGATGGGAGTCTCGCTCTTGCTCAGGCTGGTCTCGAACCTCCTGACCTCAAGCCTCCAGCCTCCTCCCGCCTCAGCCTCCCAGACTGCTAGGATTACAGGCGTGAGCCACCACACCCAGCTGAGATAGCCATTTCATTCCTAATCAGACACGGCATTCCTGCCCCGGCGCATGGTGGGGGGAAGCATGCTGGACCGGATTAAGCAGATCAGAGCTTAATTCCAGCCTCTGCCAGCTACAGGACCAGGAGCAAGCCGTCTCTACCTCAGGGCCTCAGTTTCTCCAACCACAAAACGATGGGGTTGGACTAGAACCACAGAGCCCCATTTAGTAGCGAGGAGAGAAAATGGGCGAGTAAGACAACTGTCTGTGACAAAGAGAAACATACATCCCACCCACAGACGTTTGACTTAAAAAAAAAAAAAATTGAACAAATAAGAAAAATCATGTCCACAGGCCTTATTTACCAAGACCAGTTGATTTCCAAGGCTTAGGATTGTTTCTAACTGAGAAAAGTGCCCGCAGAAAAGAGCTTCAGACTGGGAACGTGCTTGTCCCCGGAAAAGATCTGGTGTGTTGATTAACGACACTGATTGAAATCCACCTGCATGCAACAGGACTGTCAGAAGAAGGCCCGAGGACACACAGATCAGAACTCCTAAAAGGCCATGTGCTAAGAAGAAAAAAAAGGAAAAGAAAGGTTTTAAAAAATGATAAAATGATAGCAACTTCAGTTATTCAACAAATACTTATTAAGCATCTCTTATGTCCTTCCACTGTTCTAGGTACTTGGGATTCAGCAATTAATACAAAAGGACAGGCCGGGCACAGTGACTCACGCCTGCAATCCTAGCACTCTGGGAGGCCGAGGCAGGTGGATCTCTCAAGGTCAGGAGTTCGAAAACCAGCCTGAGCAAGAACGAGACCCCCGTCTCTACTATAAATAGAAAGAAATTAATTGGCCAACTAATATATATAGAAAAAATTAGACAGGCGTGGTGGCACATGCCTGTAGTCCCAGCTACTCAGGAGGCTGAGGCAGAAGGATTGCTTGAGCCCAGGAGTTTGAGGTTGCTGTGAGCTAGGCTGACGCCAGGACACTCATTCTAGCCTGGGCAATAAAGCGAGACTCTGTCTCCAAAAAAAAAAAAAAAAAATACAAAAGGACAAAAATGCTTGACCTCATAGAGCCTAGATATGGGTGGGAGGGGGACTAGTAATAAACGTGACTAGTAATTAATTCATTTGGACTAATCTGTAAATCCTTGAAGCAGGTGGCATCAAGGAGGGAGGATCGGAGAGTGGGCTCTGCAGCCAGACTGGCTGGGCTCACATCCTAGCTCTGCTGCCAACAGGCTGTGTGACCTAGGCCAATTTGCTTGCTTTCTGGGCTTTTGTTTCCTCACCCATAAGACACAGACCATTCTGGTACCGACCCCCTGGGGTTAAAGGAGTTGATTTGTGCGAAGTGCCTGGCACTTAGAACGTGACCGTATCTATTAGCATAATCCTGTTTCTATGGAGAAGTTGAATTTGGACCAGCAAGGCCTAGAGCCCCATGCCAAAGGAAAGAGCGACAGCTGTATTCTAAAGCAGAGCCCACAGCTTAGAAGAAGGTCCCAACTAAAGAAAGCAAGAATTATTTTTAATGCATTCAGCCACGCCAGGCTCCTACTTCTCAATAAATAATTCCTCGGTCTTCTCTGATCATCTGTTGCTCTGCCTAACCATCTGCAGAGGAAGTTCTTCGTGAGATCTGGCCCTAGCGGTTTTTTATAGCAAAGAAATGCCAGGTCTTTTTTACTATTCTCTTCACAGGAACCCGAGAACATCTTAAACCCCAGTCTGTAATCTAAGTCCAAAAGTTTGAAGGCAGCAATTTATTCCTTAGCCCTCCATTTGCTGGGGGAAAAAAATAATAATCCAAATGTTTGTAGATATTGTCTTTGAAATCAGAAGAGCTGTGTGCCATAGTCCACATTCATCTTTAAAGCAGCCTTGTGGAGTAAACACCATTCTCCCATTATACAGGCAAGTAACTTAAGCTCTGGAGACTTTAAATAACTACCGGTGGTATCCCAGCTGGGCAACAGAGCTGGGACATAAACTGCATCTGTTGGCTCCAAATGGCGCAATCTTAACCACATACTATAATGACTCATGAGTTTGGAGCCTTTCTCAAATATCAACACAATTCTAGCAAAGATTTCTCATGAAAGTCTTTGTGTATTCATGTATCTTCTCTAAGAATATAAGCTCCTTATAGGCACAAACCATACTTGACATGTTCTAGGTTTCTGAATGACACATACCTGTACAAAGAGTGACATAAGCTAGGGAGGTAATCTTTTTAAAAAGCATCCCAGAGTTTATGTATCCAAGTTCATGTTGTCCTTTGCAAGGTGGTTCTTGGGGAGACTCCTCACTTATTCCAGTGATGTTGCCACTGTCTTGGTTGTTTTTTTGTTGTTTTTTTTTTCTTTTGCAGTTTTGTATTCCTTGCTTTCCTTGCTGTGAATCTGCTCAAAGATGGTAAGCCTTTAATATTTTGAGGATAGATTTGATTTCTGGAAAAAGACCAAACTTATTTGGAGCCAAATCTTGCTAATAAGGTAGACAAGTAGTTTATATTAAGTTTTAAGAAACAATCTTGTGCCTGGAGTTCAATAGATATTTGTTGACTAACAATGACAACAAAATGAAAATTAAATACACGTTGTTTGATTCTAAAGAAAAGAGACTAGCTTTATTCTTTGGCTCATAAACCTTCTCTGAAAATAATTCCACAAAAGAAATACCAGACACTTTTTGAACAGGGGTCGGGTAACTGGAGTAAGAGTAGTGTATTAGGAGGAGTTACTCTTGGAGGACAAACTACAGTTACACAAGCTCTGGATTTCAAATCAACAGACATTTAAGGAGTCCCAATTATAGGCAAGACATAATTCCAGACACTGTTTAGTGTACGTAAATGAGAACAAAATTCTCAAAGAGCTGCAATCCCTGGGGGAAAAGCGAGGGAGGCAGGATGCCTAGAAAAGAAATAAATACCCACGATACAAAGCAGAACAGAGACGTTCCAGAAGGATTGGGGGAGGCGGCCAAGGAAGTCATAGAGCCTTCTGCTGGAGGGTCTAGGAGATGCTTTGTGGAGGAGACAGCAGAGAGCTGAGCCTTAAAGCCGTGCTCCCAACCTGTTCATGACACAGCTCTCATAGAACATGGTAACAGCTGGATGGCTCACTGGGACAAACGGACAAGGCTGCCGTGGATGGGAGCACTGGCTAGGAGGGGTTCCGGTGGCTCTAGCCATCTGGCTGCCCTCAGGGTTAAGGGGAATGTGTATTCCTGTGAACTACTTCACAACACACCAGTGCTGGAGCAGGACTTCCACAGGTTGGTTGGGAGGAACGGTGTTGCCAGGTCAGGGGCCCAAGGCAGAGAGGTGATGAGTGTCAGGTATATGCTGACAACATGCTAATATCCTGTTTGGCAGGAGGGCAAGGAACTAAGGGAGAGCAAGAGTGGTAAGACCAAGAAGACAGGTTGAGGCCAGCAAACTGAGGGCCTTGAAGACCGTGTTCTGAAGTTTGAACTTGATTCCACAGTCAACAAAGATCCTTCTAGAGTTCCTGACAGGGAGCCGAGTGGTAAGTGTGGAAAACAAAAAAGCCTCACATTTCTTATGGTTCACGTAAAAACAGCCATAAATAATAAACTTTAAACAAACAGACAAATCCCAAAAGCTAGGATTCAGGTCTTTTCCCTGCATCGAGCTTAGCAGGGGGCCCTGCTTAGAGAAATCGCCCTGGGTGATTCAGAAATGAGATGAAAACCTCCGATCCCCAGTTTTAAAAAAAAAATGCTCTGAAGCTAAAAAGTAAACACCCCTGTTTCCTCAGGAGTCTAGGGCCCCCAGGAACTAAAAGCAGGCAGACTCCTTTATGTATTTTTTTGTTCATCCTGTTAGTAGTTCGAGTTGCCACTGCTGTCGTTCACCCTGACTGAAATGAGAATAAATACACACATGGCTTATAAGCAGGCAAACCACCTGTCTGTGTGAGAAGGATTCCATGGTACTGAAGTAGGGCTTGGGGAGAGGACTTCTAAGATGGCTGCCAGCGTTGCTATGGAAATTTAATTCCTGACTAGAAGCAAATTCTGTTCAAAAGGCCAAGAATGGCCATGTTAGGTCAAAAGAGCAACACGAACTGGGGGAAAAGATTGCTTTTCAAGAGAACCAGACAATTAATCGAGCAGAAGAACCACCCTACAAAGAGAACATTACAGATACCTAAAGTCAGGGATCTTTATTCTGTTAAAGTCCAATTTTTAAAAGAGCCTACCAGGAATCAGGTGGCAAGAGAATGTTCTCCAAATCAGCAAAGAAGAAGTTTACATGGCAGCAGGAGGGATGAGGGTGAGAGGTCAGGAAAAACTTTCCCGGCAGAAGAACTGTAAAACACTAGTCTGTGTTCCTGAAGAGAGTTGTTGGAGCCATTTCCCTAGAAATTCTAAAGAAAAGGAAAATTAGGTACACGTCCCGGGTGGTTTAGGTTAATGCCTTTCAACATTTTTCAGTCTAAAGCTTCCAAGAGAGTCCACGACATCATTTTCTTAGGTCTAACTCAAGATTAGGAGCCCAAAGTCCGCCCCACCCCATCTGATTGTGCCCCTAAAAATAATGTGTGAGCATATGTACGTTTAACCGCAAGTATAATAGAATGCAGCCGCCTAAACAAGTCTTAGGCAATGTGTGGAAAAATACTCATACCCAGGCACACTGCATCCTCCCTTTCTCCTCTGCATTTGCCCTCCCCACCATCCACCACCCTCGGGCCCACAGTCCAAAATATACCAAGGGAAATGGCAATTCAGCCAATCAGCAAACATTAAGTGAGCTGTTAAAGAGTTTATCCCTGCTTTCAAACAACTTGCCCAAAATGAAGCTCAAATGTGGATACATGAAGAGGTAATGGGTCAGTTTAGGGGCTCAGGGGTGTCCTTATTTAGTGTAAGCACTTTTGGGGTTCTGAAAAGGGAAATCTCTTTCTTTGCTGGGCTGGCCAGAGAAGGCAAAAGGAGTATCTTTTTTTTTTTTTCCTAATTGTGGTTAAAAAATAATAATAACATAAAATTTACCCTCTTAACCAATGTTAAATGTAAGTTCAGCAGTGTTAAGTATATTCTCATTGTTTTTTCACAGGTCTCCGGAATTTTTTCATCTTGTAAATCTGCAACTCTACACAACTCCCCATTAACCTCTTCCCCCAGTCCCTGGCAACCATCATTCTATGAATTTGTCTCTATGAATTTGACCATTCTAGTGGAATCATACAGTATTTGTCTTTTCATAACTGGTCTATTTCACCTAGGATAATGTCCTCAAGGTTTATCCATGTTGTATCATGTGACAAGATTCCCTTCCTTTTAAAGACTGAATGATATTTTATCACATGTATATATCAGGTCTTGTTCATCCATTCATTCATCTGTTGGTGGACAATCGGTTGCCTCCACCTCTTGGCTATTGTGAATAACGCTGCTATGAACATGAGTGTGCACATATCTCTCGAAGCCCCTGCTTTCAATTCTTGTGGATATACACCCAGAAGTAGATTTGCTGGATTATATGGTAATTCTATTTTTAATGTTTTGAGGAACTACCATACTGTTTTCTATAGGGGCCATCCCATTTCACATTCCCACCAACAGTGCACAAGGGTTACAATTTCTTCACACCTTTGCCAACACTTGTTATTTTGATAGTAGCTATCCTAATGTAATGAGGTGGCATCTCATTGTGCATTTGATTTGCACTTCTCTAATGATTAGTGATGTTGAGTATCTTTTCATATGCTTATTGCCCATTTCTGTATCCTCTTGGGGAAAATGTCTATTAAAGTCCTTTGCCCGATTTTTATTTGGGTTATTTGATTTTTTTGTTGTTGAATGAAAGACATCTTGATCTGTTTGAAGACGGGGAAAAAAAAATAGTATGGGCAGGTAGAAACAGGCTTTTGTTGAGTCAGGAGTCAGAGAGGGTGTGGGTAGAGTCTTCAAACCAAGATTCTCTAACTATTTGTTCAGCATCTGGAGAGGCTGAGAGCCCAGACTTGTATAATATGCTTAGCTAAACTAAACTTCAGCAGTTAAAGTGGACTCAACTTCCCTGTTACTGTTGTTGCTTAAACATGTCCCACTGGGGGAGAAGGCTCGCTGCCCTCCCCACCCCAAGTCACTGATGAAGCAGTTCTTTATATTTCTGGTGTTATTTCTAGTTTATCTTCTAGTGTTATATTGTTATAGCCTCTAAGTGATTGGCACCTCACCCCTGTCCCTCCCTCCCGCTGGCCTGGCATGGCCAGGGCAAGAGCCCACACATGAAGAAAGTTGATGTAGGGATAGGGTTAGGGTGACACGGCATGATCAACCTGGCACAAGCCCCATGACATCCTTGGGACACTGGGTTGCACACTGCCCTGCCTCGAGGGCTACCCTTCCAGCCAGTGGAGTTTATGGTCCTCTGTCTCCACTGGAAACAGGAGAGAGTCCCGATCTGTCAGTGCTGAGAGCTCCTCTGAGAGCCTGCTGTCCCACATTTCGCCGACCGAACACCTGGCTACACTCATCAACTGGCTTTTGTTGTGTGGGGAAATGCTCCTCATACCCTGTTACCAAGTAGGCGACAAAACGGTACTGCTGCGTGAGATTCCTATTAAAAGGCAGAGATAAAGAGACAGTGAGACAGGGAAGGACAGGGAGGTAATACACTTCAAATATTAATAGTGGTTGTTTCCAGGTAGTGGAATATGGATGAATTTTTTTTCTTTGTGCTTTTCTGTATTTTCCAAATTTTTGACCATGAATATGTATTACTTTTGTAATCAGAGAAAAGGACAGCACATGGTAATTTTTAAAAAGCCTTTGTTGGGCTTCATGCCCACTTGGGTTTGATGCCCTTGTGGATTCCACACAGAAAATGGCAGAGTCCTTGCCCCTTATAGCTCTTCATCCAAAATACACCTGCTGCTCTGCCCAAAGGGTCCAAAGACCGTCCCCAGGAGCCACAGAACACCCTTGACAGCTAACTGGTCAGAGAAGAGAAAACACCCTGGGGTGGATGGCCCAGGCACAGAATGAAAATAATGGAGCCAGAAAGGGAGATGGGCATTCCCTGGGACCTGGGGTCACCTTCATCTCTCCTCTGATCGATCTGGAAAGCCCTCAGTCTTCCTGAAGGGAGGAGTGATGAGAGGCGCTTTTTTAGAGACTAGGAGGAGACAGTCTTGCAGCTGAGGCAGAGAAGACAGCTCCTCAGGTATGCAGGTGGCTGTCCCAGCAGGACCTGGCTCCTTGCAGCCCTACTTCGCTGGAGAAATCCCCGCATCTTCAAGGACTAACTCTCTCGATAGAAATCAGCTTGGTAAGGGAACTGGAATGAGTTCAGCATGACAGAGAGGAGGATGAAAGACAGTATCTTGATTTGAATCGGTGGCACAAAGAAAACGGCAAGTCCCGGGATTCTCCCATCAGCCATTTCCCTCCCTCCCCCAGAAGGGGAAGCGTCTTGGATCCTAAAGACAGACTTGTGTAAGAAAGGGGCTTGTGAGGCAACACCGAACAAGGGTGGAGATAAAGTCCTCCCTCTGCATTGCCCCTTGGAAGATAAGGATGGGCTGCTGCCTGCTTATGCATGAGAGATGCACATCATAACCATGATCCTTTGCACATGTAGACCTACCCACTCACAAGAGCTTTTATGCAATTACATCCTATTAGACAATGGGGGAAACTGAGACTCAGAGAAAAAAAAAAAAGCAGTGTGCCCAAGGCCACAGAGTGGCACAGCCAGGACTGCAGCCCAAAGCTCCAGACTCCGGAATCAAGAGTCTTCCTCCCTTGGACCGGCTGAGTAATTTACACAGGTCCACTCACCTTTCTGAGCTCCAGGGAGCTCTGGGGTGGGGGGAGGCGGTGTTCTGAGAACGGTTGTCTGAGAGCTCAGACCCACTCTGCCCACCTCCTAGCCCCAGCCCCAAGACCTCCAAGTTTCCCATCTGTCACATCAAGCTTGAACACACCCATTCCTTACAATCCAAAAGACAGCATGCTGAGGTCCTGAAGAACAAATCCCTGATGGGGTTCCTGTTTGTCTATAAGCTCAGAAGGACACCTACCTACACAACCGGTCTTCCCAGCCTTTGCAGGGACTCAGCTTGCAGGAAAGATGCTTTGTGAAAATTAGAGTAGAGCGCCCCCTCCTGGCCGATGAATGAGCATACAAGGCCCTATGGCTGGTTGTGGGCCCTAGGTCCAGGGATTTCTGGTCTCGCTCAACCTGGGTGGGGACCCCTATGTAGGGCATGCTATAGGCCCCACCCTCAATGACAAAAAAACGCCCAGAAAGCCCCCCAGTGCTGTCTCCCCACTCTGCTTCTCCCCAACCCTCTCTCCCCAGGCGCGACCTCACTATTTTCTCTCCAGCTTCCCACTTGGTTACCAGGAAGGCTCCCCAACCCGCCCCCACCCCTTGCCAAGAGTCTGGGTTGGATTTCCAGCTCCCTGGGTAGAGCTGATGAGGTCGCATTCCCACGGGGAACCAGAGCACTTTCCTCGTCCTCTGCCACCCCCACCCACCCCCCTTGGAGAGCTCCTTTATGCTCTATTTTTAGTCTCTTGATTGCAAGTGAGAAGTCGGAATCAGAGAATGCCAGGAAACCGCAGCAGTAACCAACCCAGAAAAATGGACAGCCGCGTGGGGAGGGAGGAGCGGCTCAGATGGTAGGGGCAGGAGTGGCGTCCGGAGAGCACCGGTCCCAAACGCAAGGTGAGGAAAGGGAGCACTGAGAGTGTCATCTATCCCTTCTCCAGGCCCGCGCAGAAAGCTAGCTTGAGTAGAGCCACCGAGTGAGAAGCGCCCCCCCGGGAGGCCACCTGGCCCAGCCCCCTTCTTGTCAGAGGAGGAAACTGAGTCACACAGCTGGGCAGTGACAGGGCAGTGGCAGGGCGATGGCAGGGCGGCCAGAAGTCCCCTGATCCCTGAGGCTCCTTTCTGTGGCCCTACACAAGGAGAGGTCCCACGGCTTGGCCGGGAAACCCTTTCCTTCCGACTCCTCAAAGCAGGTGCCACCTCCAAGCCAGCCCGGGCGCAAGAGCCAGATGCGCCCCGCAGCCCTCGGGGCCACCCTCAGGCTAAGCAGCGTTCCCTCGCCCATGCCCGGAGAAGTCGGCGCGGGGGCCCTCCGCCCCGCACCAGGTGCATCGCCGCCACCTCGCTCCGCTCCCGGAGCAAAGACAAAAGACGCGGGCGGGAGCGCTTCCCCGACGTGCCGCCGCACTCCCTAAATGAATGAACTCGCGGCTCCAAAACGGCGGCGCGATTGGCAGTTATTGCTGGCAGTTTATCAGTATTAGCTGATTAGGCCCGGGATGACGGATCCCCTGTCTCGCCAAGCCCGCCGCCCCGCGGGCCACGCCGCCCCCGCCGCGCCCCCGGGCAGCCCGCGCGACCCCGCTCCTCCTCGGGGACCCCGGCCCGCCGCTCCCCACTCCCCGCGCCCCTCGCCGCAAAAGAGACACATTTAAATAAATAAAACAAAATTCAAATGAGGACACTAAATCTCCCCGGCGTTTAATTGATGATCATTATGCTTGGGAACCTAAACTCTTTTAATTTCACTGCGGTGCAGGGAGATGAATTATAGAATTACAGTCGCCAATTATCAATCACGCCTTTGCTCCGCGTCTCTTGGCTGCCCGGCCGGCTCGCCCTCCCTCCCGCAGGCCAGGGGTTGAGGAGGCGGGATAATAGCGTTGGGAGCCTGAGCTCAGGGGGGAGAGGGGCTCGAACCCCGGGTTTTGAGGTGCCCGGCTTTTCTCTCTCTCTCTCTCTCTCCCCACCACCCCATTCTTTGCATGCCACTGTTCCCATTTCATTTTTAAAAAGAGAGAGAGAAACAAAAGCAGCAGCGAAAAGAAAACCTTTTGCATTTAAAGCCTGGCGTTTAATTCATTTTGCTCAGGGTAAGATGTGCTTGCGGCTCAGTCCCCACACTGGGCAGGATTCCAACGGCGACTTCTGCCCCAGCCCAAGCAGGAGCAGCGGAGGGGCAGCCGGGCCGCCTCCCCGCCGGCCGCCTGCGGAGGGATGCTCTAAAGCGGCTCCAGGCAGGCTCCAGAGTGCCACACCATCAGGGACTGGTTCCATTGCCCTCTCCTTCCTGTCCTCCTTTCCTGTGAAAATAATAATAATAATTTGAATAATAATTTCCACCGAAGCTGCGAATGATTTGCATTTGTATAGTGCTCTGCAATTTACAAAGTGCTTTCATGTGCATTATCTCATTTGATCCTCCCAATAATCCTGAGAGAGGTCGGTAGAGCAGGTATTTTTTGTTATTCAAACGTTTATTCATTCATTTGACTAACATTTATTGAGTTTCTACTTCGTGCCAGGCCCTGGGGATATCAAGGCAAGAAAAAAGAAGGCCTCATTTCTCAAGGATTCACAGTCTGCTGGGGAGACCTACTAAGTGAGGGGGTGGGGAACAAAATGTTCCCCATCACAGGGGAGGGACAAGACGGCCAAGCTAGTGACCACAGCTGTGAGTGACAGGGCCAGAGGGGGCCCCACATCTGCTGCATGGAGCTCTATGTGCTCTTGCCCTCATCGTTGTCTCCCACTCATCTGTTTTTTTAAAGTACCTATATAAATTCATTTCTAGCCTTGAGTCCAAACATATATACTCACTGGTAAACAGTTGTAGGTCAGGAGAAAGAAGTCTGGCAGCTTCTGACACCAATAATCTCTCAAGGCCAAGTGCATTGCCACTGCGTCAAGGGCTGAGAACAGAAGCCAGATGCCTGGGTCCTTCCCGGGCACCTGGTACCTGGGGTTTCTTGCTGTGCGGTTCTGCTTTAAAGATTCCAGTCAAGTTTTCATGGTTGATTAATTGGTTAATTGGTTAGCTGGTTAGTTGTTCATAATACTTTGTTTTATTCCAGAAAAGACTAGAGGTGGACCCAGATTATGCATTCTCTCCTACAGGAGTCAAAGGAATAAACGTGGTTTGCCTACTTGTCAATCATTGTTCTGTTTTTTTAACAGTCCCTTCTGGTCCGCAGGTTGGTCTATGAATGGAGGCCCGTACTCGCCATCTCACTCCGGTCCATGGCTTCTTAATCACCCCAGGCCCTCTGACTGCAGGGTGCAATTAATCTCAGCCAGGCCACTTAGCTCAGCTCCATCCCAAAGGGGCTGGGTCTTTAGAGTCCCTGAACTAGTGACCAAAGCAAGGAAGCACAGAGTGGGGGACACTGTCTGCAGAGCCAGACCGTCACCTGGGCCTCTTTCTGCGCAGCTAAATATCTCCAAGAGGAGGTCCTGCGGGGATCACAGCCTGGGTCAGAGCCCACCAGTCTGCCTGGCCAAAGCCAGGACAACTCTATTTTGTCACCAGCTGGCTTCCCTGGGCTCCGGGCCACTGGCCTCCAGCCATGGGCCAGGCACCCAGCCATGCCAGGGAGCCAAGCAGCCCTGGCATGGAGCAGCCCTGTAACATTCTCATAGGTCTTGGAAGGCTGAGATGGAACCAGGACATTCTGTCGAAATTATGTCTCCATCCTTAGGTGGGGAAGGCAGCCCAACCTCTCGCTGTCCCTGAGACCTTCCTTCCAAACCGCATCCCCCATGCAGGCTCTGGGCCTGCCCCGCGCCTGGTGCTGCAAGGGAAGAGGAGCTTACCCTTCAGCCTCTGGAACCTCCTGACCTCCCACCCCTTCTCCAAGCCCCTGTGCCCCATCCCAGCCCTGCCTCCACTCTCCCTGTCTTGTGAACGTCTCTTCAGCCTTCAAAACCCACCCAGCTATCACCTCCTCCAAGAAGCCTTCCTGACTATCACACTACCACTACCCAACCAGAGTTCGCCTCTGCCTCCTCTGGGTGTCCTGGGTGTCTTGTACCAGCTTCATTCAGGCAGTCCCCTTACCACATTCTGTAGGGTAATTAATCCATCTGCACTGCTACGTTGTTCTGTGCTCTAAGTGCCTTCAAGAGAAGCCTGTCTCTGTCTTTGCTGTGTCCTTAACACCTGTTACAGCGTCTTGCAGGCAGGAGGGCAGAAACTAACATTTATAGGCCTGAATTGAAGTCCTCTCTTAGGGTGACCAATTCAGCCTGGTTTTCCCAAGACTCCCTCCGTTTTAGCACCGAAAGTCCTACATCCTGGGAAACCCCTCAGTCCCAGCAAACTGAGGTGGTAGGCAGCCCTACTGTGTGCCTCTCGCTTGGAGCTAAGAGTTGCAGTCCTCAAATAACGTTAGACCCATTTGCAAGGCTGCGTTATCCAAGTCCATGGAAAGGGGGAAACATCTCTAGGCATGGTTTGATTGTGCAGGCCTAAGGATCCAGAGAGTTCCAGAATGGATTCCTGTGACTGGGAACGTTCCTTTTTAGGAAATGGAACATCTTAGGGATCATCTAGGATAGGAAACTGAGGCCTGGAGAAATGGAAAATGGCCTACCCAAGACAGTGCTGGAAGACGGGAAGACATAGCGGGCTAACAGTAGGACATTAGACCAGGAGTCCCAGGACCTGTGCCCACCATCACACAGGCTGTCCCACTGGGTCCATACCTTCACCCCTGAGACAAAGAACATGCCAGGCAGACATATCCCACCCGCCTTGACCCAGGCACTGAATCCTGTCCCTGTGATACAAGTTTTACACTCATTATTTTATTTCATCCTCCCAACAAACCTGTGCCATTGTACGGGTGAGAAAACCAATGCTCAGAGAAGCCAAGTAACTTTCCTAAGCTCCTTCTGCTAATGGTAGTGCCGGTTTCTAACTCAGCCCCCTCTGGCCCCACAGCCCAAGCCCCTTCCACAACCCCACCAGTCCCTCAATTCTGGCAGCTCAGATTCCTGTAAATGGCACTTTCTTTGGGTCCCAAGGTGGCCAGATGTGAGGTGCCCCGTGGCGCTGAATCGGAGGCTCACCACCAGGGAAAGGAAGGAGGCTGCAGGCACCCACCCTAGGACAGAGGAGGGGCGTAGGCGGAATGGCGAGGAGGCCACTGTCTGTAGCACTCCTCTGAAACCCAGGTATCAGCGGGGAGAGAAAAGGAAGGAGCTGTTTAGCAATTAAAGCTGTCTTGTTCACAGTGAGGTACAGAGAGATATCGCTGGGGAAGGAAAGCATGAAAGGAAGAAGCAGAAGAGAAATGGAGCCGCATTCACAGAGGGAGGAAAGGAGTCAGGGAGGAGCATGCAGGTCACAGGTGGCCAGGAGGAAGCTCCCACTGCCTCTGATTTCCAGCAGGCAGCACCCCGTCAGCACCCTGCCCTGGCTGCGGCACGTCTGCAGATGAATTGGACACCGGCCTGGCTCCCAAGGATGCCGCCACCTGCTCCAGGAGGGGCAGCTAGCACCCTCATCTCTTGGACCACTGTTCTTTGTAAAGCCAAACCTGCAAGCAGCGAGGGCTGAGAATTTGCTTCTAGCACAGCCCATAAAATGCCTTCGCCCCAGTCCCTGTCGCTGTCCCCGCAGATGGTCAGAGGCTTCCACAGCCACAGGAAGATTGCTGCCTGGACCCTGGGTCCCCACCTCCCACAGCAGCCTGGTGGGCCCACTGTTTGACTTCACCCCGTTTCTGTCATACAAGGTGGTGGCGGCTGCTCAGCAGGGACAGGGGACCTACTGAGAGAGCTTCTGCGGGGCTTCTCTCCAGCTCTGAGCCAGCTTCACAGGTGACAGATGAGCTCATTAACCTCAGGGGCCACCAACCCAGCCCCACCCCTGCCTGCCACCCCCTGCACCTCTCAACCTAGATTTCTGGCCCAGGCCCCCATATCTTTGTTGCAGCCTCGAATAACTGCGTTTCTGAAATGGAAAGTGCAGTTCTCTTCTAATTACAAAAATAACAGCTGACGAACACATGCCAGAGGCCCCCTCTTTTCCTCCTAAGCTAACAGCCCCATTAGGACAGATCCTGTTATCTTCTGTGCCCTCTCCATATATTTTATGGAACAGCCTCAAAAGTACTCCGCAGCTCTCCCTCCTCCTCCCTCGCTCTCTTTCTCTCTCTCTTTCAAGGCGATGGCTTTGTGAAAGCTGAGGGGGAAAATAAAGCCTTTTACTAAAATGTCACTCTGGGAAAAAGGGGGGGAAATTTTCTAATAGGCCATCGAAGGCTTGCTTTTTTTTTTTTTAAGTGTGATAAATTTGGCCTGTCTTAAAAAGACAGCTCAGTGTTGCTTATCAACCGTGATTTGACCAGATAGCCGTTTCAAAAAACAGACACTGGTCTTTTTATAATAAATGAAAGCAATAAAGCCAAGAGCTGGGCCAGAACTATAATTAAGAATCAGGAGCTAAAAACAGTGGGGTGTCAATGGAGGGCACAGCCCAGTCTTTGGACAGGAGGGTAAGATCGGCCAGAAGTCTGGGGGTACTGGGGGCATGCCCCCTAGCAAGGGGAGGTTGGCTTCTCTTGCTCCATGTCAGGAAGGTGGCCCTGTTGTCCCACTGTCCCTCTGGTCCTCCTCTCATTTCGGGAGAGCCCCTGCCCCAGACGGATGGGCCCAGAGGTGGGGAGAAGGGGCGAAGAGGCTCTGCACTCCCCCCAGCCAAATCAAAGTCCTATTTGAAATTCAGCCAGAAATCCCCCTCCTCGCTCTGTCTGTGCACAATAAACATCCCAGACTCGGCTACTCCTAAAGAGCTGTCTGTTTAACACAATCTCCATCTCAAGCGGCTGTTTTGCATTTCCTTTTGGCTTTATTAAAACTGATTTTCTATTTGCACTATAAAAACTGATCTGATTAAATTTCCATTTTTCCCCAAAGAAAAGACTCTCCTCTCTCTCCTCTCTTTCTCTCTCCCCTCTGTCTCTCCTTGCCCTCCTCTCTTTCCTCCCTCCCGCTCTCCCTCTCCCCTCCTTTTTCCCTTTCCCCAAACAAATAATTCTTGATTATTCTCCCTCTTTATCCCTCCCTCATCCCCCCACTGGGTCCCCGGCACAGTTTCCATGGGGATGGCCCTGTGTGGTGCTCTAGGGAAGGGAACAGGAGGGAGCTCCCACCCTGGGAGGCTGGAGAGGAGTGGCGGGGAGGCAAGTGAGGGGTCATCGTGACACTCTGGTGTGTCCCAGGCACCCCCTGTGGGCGCCTCGCATTAGGGGCGGGAGAACAAGTGACCAGATGATATCTGCTGCTACCCCCAAGCTCTGCGTGCTATAGTTCCAACACAGCCAAGGCTGTCGGTTCAAACCTCCCAGGGCCCACTTAGCTCCTTCGTCGTGTTCAGGGCTCCACCCTGGCTGAGCTGCGTGTGACCAAGGGCACTGAGGGACGGGCCAGGAGTGGGAAGAACATGCAAACCCACCTCCCCGCACGAATAAAAGGACACACCACTTAGCATTGCATTTTCGTCCCTCTCTCCCTCTAGGCAACAGAGACCCTCATGTCTTTTTCATCTCTGTATAATGACAATGACAGCCATCACTCATGACCCATTCACTAGGAGGCATGTACTGGGCAGTACAGGACACACAAAATCCTTGCAATTCTTACTCCCAACCCTTAGAGGGCTCCATCTCATGGGAAGAGGCAACCCCAGGTTCGCCAGCGTCAGATCCTGGGTTCTAACCACCAGGCAACAGGACAAGGTCTCATGAAAACAGGGGACCCTTGTGCAGGACAAAGTCAGAATGCGCAGACACTCAGCAGAGGGGAGCTGGTGACAGAGTCTCAGGTGAGAAGACTGGTTGCCAAGGTGGTCCCACTCTGTTGTTTCCAGGGCCACCTCCTTCAAGTCCCCAGTTCCCTGGGAGTCACTACCCCCACCCTGTTGGTCCCCACAGTGCACTCCTGCCCTTAAAACTCCAGCCCCTCCCCTTGGCACAGCAGACACAAGTTGGCATTTAAAAAAGACTTTCCTAAATATTTAAGGAAAACAAAAAGTGAATAATGACAGGAAATACAAATGGCGCTACACCAGAGCACCTGCACACCATCAGTAATTAAGTGAGGATGAATGAGTGAGTAAATGAATGAATGAATGAAGAGCTTACTTGCTCTCTAGCCAAAGCCAAAAGAGGCACTGGCTAATAGTTTCTACACCTCCCGGGCTGTCCACTCCAGGCTGGACTCCATTGTAAGGGGTCACCTGCCCGACCTGACAGGTAGAATGGCAGGTGCTGATGTGCACACCAGGAAGCTCTCCCCTGTCAAGTGAGACCCTTTCCCCACACCCAGGGTTGGCTTTCCTCGTGAGAGCTTCCCAGTATAACATTTTCCATGCAGTAGTCATACCATGCATACAAGAAGAATTCACACATATTCATAACAATTCACCCACAGTCTCTGTCCTCTCTGGATCTGAGCCAAGACATCCAGACCCACCAAGTCCCTTCATGTTCCCACCTCTACATCTTGGTTCACTCTGGCCCCCGAACGTCTGGGGTTCTCTTTTTCAGTCACTGCCGACTGCATGTGGACCTCATGCCAGACCCCAGGACCCTTGGGGTATCCAGCAGAAGCCCTGCCCTACAGGCCAACAGAAGAGGTGAGTTATGCCCGGATAACTATGACACAGGTAGCGCGTGGGAGGTGCAGAGAAGAGCCACAGCCATCAGAGAGAAGCGCACCCAGCAGGGCTGGAGAAACTCGTTTTGGGGGGAGGGAAGAGAAAGGCTTTGTGGAGAAAGAAGCGTCTGAATTCCCAGATGTTGAGAAACGGTTATGATCCCCGTGTTCAGAGACACAGAGAAGGTCCTTCCACGCAAAGGGACAGGCTGCCTGAGCAGGAACGTGGATGCTGAAAAGGACGGGAGCTGCAAGCCACCCAGTTTGTCCTGGGCAGAGTGGGCCAAGGGGTCAGTACGAAAAAAGGACAAAGGTGGGCTGGGCCAGCAGACGGAGAGTTCGGATGCCACAAGACAAGGAGAGCCCCTGAGAGCCACATGCCTTTCTCCTTCATCCCCACCTCTCAAATCCTCCATGCACTCGAAAGCCCACTTCCTCCAGGAAGCCTTTGCTGATCTCTCCAGAAGGGCTCTACCTCTGCTGAATTCCTCAGCCCTTAAAGTCCGTGCCACTCGGTGGACATTTATGTCTTTCTGGGGGCCTGCCTGGCAGAGCTGCTGTTACCGGTGCAGTGAGCACCCACTCTCCCTGGGCGTTTGCACAGTGCTCTTCCCCCAAAGTGCCCTCCCTTCCCCGCCCACCTTCTGCTTCTGACTTCGGCCTGCTCGTTCAGGGGGGAGCTCTGAGACCCCTTCCTTGTTCAAGGCCCTTTGCCTCTGCCCCCCAGCATCCCACATTTCCTGCTTCCATCGCCCCTATTCACTGGAGGGGAGCATTCCTTCTCATGAGTCTTTTTATTTTTAATTTCTGTTAAGTATATTTTTTTTCTAATTTATTTATCTATTTTCTTTTTTTTTAATTTCCTTATATTATGGGGGTACAAACATGAGTCATTCTCCTCCACCAAAGCATGGGCCCCTCGAGGGCAGGGACTATGGCTTTTATCTCTGCACGCACTGCACCCAGCACAGAGTCTAGCACATTTCGAGTCTTCAACAAAGACCTGTTAAATGAATGGCCGAACTCTGCCTTGTGAGTATCTTGTATTGTGGTTTGCGTTTGCTGCATACCCCTGCGGAAACATTGCTCCTCCAGTCTGCAGTTCCCTAAGGGCAGGGGCCTATCTTTACACCCTCAGCTTAGCATGGTGCTCTCATTGCACATGTGCTCCCCAAACTTTTGACAAAAAAAAAAATGTCTGGATCATGCAATTTGAACTATGTCCTGTACTGAAGTCTCGAGAAGCTTCCCAAGAGAAGCAAAGCAGTGTTTCTGCCTGTGGGGACAACGCAGGCCAGTCAGAGGCCCAAGGCAGGGAGGGAGTGAGAGCAGGGGTCTGTGTCTGCTCCGCGTCTCCTGTCCCCAATGCCTGGCGTATAACAGGCGCTCAGCACGTGCGTGCTGAAAGAAGCGTGATCGTGCACAGGAAGCCACCTCGACAACTGCAAACACCACATACAGGTGTCTTTTGCTAACTGTCTGGACACAGGAAATTAAAGCGAGAAGACTGCGTAGAAAACAGAATGCCGGTGGGGGGGGGGGGAGCAGTAGTTTGTGAAAGAAGATGCTGAATTGGGTTCTAGATGTTTTCATGGTGACAGCAAGATATTTAAGAGGAGATGTCCTGTGGGCTGCTGGATTTATGAAACTGTAGTTCTGGTAAGAGGTCAAGGCTGGAATGAAAATTTGAGCATCTTAGGAAGGAAAAAAAAAACAAGAATAGCTGCAAATGAGCTCATGCAGGAAGTGGATCTAGCAGCGGGGAGGCAGCGAGGGAGGGGACAGCGGTGCAGCAACAGGGAATGAGCAGACACAGGCGGGGAGGAGGGGAGGCGGGAGGCGGGGAGGCAGGGAGGAGGCAACCAGAAGACGGCGTGCGCACAAGGTCTGGCGGGATGACCAAAACCCCACTCACCTGCGGGGATCTGTACCCTCTTTTCTGACAGCATTCAGCTCTGCCCCTTCTCAGGCATGGTGAGATCGTGTCCTGCTTCAAATTCCAGCTGATTCTGGCCTCGAGTTCTGCAGGTGCTCCCCACGGCACACCCGCTCATCTCATCCTCCCTCCAATCAGCCCCTCAGTGGCCCACATAATGTCGTGGGCCCCTTGGATTCCATAGATTAAAAAATAAAGATTCGTGAAGTATCACATCCCTCACTCACATGCTTCAGATGAGGCCCCGAGAGGGAATATAACCTGCTAGAAGTCACACAGTGAAGGAGTGGAGAACAAGACTAGATACCAGGTCTCCAGTAGCCCGGGTTAGTGCCGCTAGAAATCTACCCCAGTGCCTTCCCACAGAGGACGTGCAGAAACCCAGAGAGGCAGTGTGACCTGCCCAAGATGCACAGCTGGGCCAGGCTGGGGCCAGAATCCAGAAACTAGACTTTCTGGCCACACTCTTCCCACCCTACTGCCTGGACAAGAACAACCCGCCCGCTGGTCTCCCAGATCTTCAGACCAGCGGGACCCACAGTGCTCCTCAGAGCAGGCAGACACCACCTTGCAAGTCTAGACTGCAGGGTAAAGATCTAGGGCTCACACCCTGACAGCTCCTGTCACCCCCTCTGCTCAGAGAAGTTCCATGAGGACAGGTCTCCTTTAAGGGCAAGGCCCTTTTGCTCTAAGAGCAGTGGTTCTTAACTTCCCTTCATCCACACCTAAAATCTGGGCCATTCCAAAGAGACAATTACGTGGCCTTTACCATCCCAGGAGCTGTTGGCTGCTTAGAAACCCCTGGCCCTCCTTGTCCTGAAGCTGCCAATTTCCTCATCAGTATTTTATTTGTCTGTTTTGCTCATTTTTAAGCTGGTGGCAATTGCTATTTAAATTGTTTTGTAAAGTGTCTTTGCATTTACAATGCCGGCTGTCAGCAGCCCCACAATAGGAAATGAGATTTGGCATCAAAGGCAAAGACGCTACTAAAATACATTTTAATAAATATGTAAATCAATTAATCAATCACCCATCCAGGGAAGGAGCTTCGGGAACACACACAGGCTGGCTGAGAGAGGCAAGTTGGAGAGAATGCGGGGCCCAAGGTGGCAGAGGAGGCTCTGTGGGCATTGAACCTCTGTGCCCAGGGTGGTGAGCACACCGTGGACACCCAGCCCCGCCTCTGGTCCTGGGCCCCAGTCTAGCCTCCCACCCTCTCTACTCTGCCTAAATAGGCTCCACAAGATCTCATGACAGCGGCCCCAGCCAGGAAAGGGGCCAGGGTCCCAGTAAGGTACAAACAAAATCAGCTACAGGGCTGAGACTGAGCTGGGTAGCTGGCCAAAACTCCCACTACCTTCAATTTCTACTCCACTGATGCTGTTTCCTGGAGAAAGTAGAGATTAGAAAGAGTGCTTGCACAGTTTATGTCTGTAAGTTGGACCAGCCTGAAGATTAGCTGCAGAAAGCGTCAGGAAGAAATGACCAGCTGTTCTCCCTTGTCTTGAAACAGCACCAAAGGAAAGGAGCTTATGTTGTCACAGGCAACTTGTAGGGAGGGTGACGGTTTGCTCACCCCTGGGAGAGGGGCTTGACTAGGAAAGTAAATATGACTCTGGGAACAGGACTGAGGGGACAGAGGAGAGATAAGCAAGATGGGGGGGTAGGGTGCCAAGGGGGCTGGCCACATAGTCATAGATTCTCAGCTGGGACCAAAATGTGCTCACAGTGTCGTGATTCTGGCCAAGAAAATCTGAGCTGGGGCTGCCGTGCACCTCCCGCCCTGGGCTGGGCAGACTCAGCAGCGCCTCTTGCAGCCCACAGTGTGTGGTTATAGCAAGGGACCCCCTCACGTGGCTCCAGTGTGTCCTCAGCAAGTCACTGTCCCCACTAGGCCTCTGTGTACGCACTAGAAAATGCAGGGATTGGCAAAATGAACTCTAAATCTGAAAACTCTATGACTGTGGAGATAGAACCAGTTTCTTCCCATTACAGCTGCCAGCCCTTTCCTGGCTGCCAGGGACTGACCGATTGGAGTCTGAGCGTGGACCCGTCTGAGGGGTGTAACTGCCCCCACGGGAGCCTAGGGTACGGGACTGTGGTGCACGGCCACACAGCAAACCAAAGCAGCCGGCCTCTGCCTCTCTCCCACCCTCTTCCTCTGCGCGGGCTACCAACTCCCATGCCCACCTTCACCCTGAACAGTTAAGCCCTCTGATTGAAGACCTGTCTGGATCCCAAATTACCTCGTTTTTTAAACTGATGCCACCTGGACCAGAGTGCAAACACCCCCATCAGGGCTGAGAGCAGGCGCACACACCCACCCCGTGTGCCTGGGTGTGGATGCGAATGGTCTACGCAAGGGCCGTGTTTCATGAGCTCACGTGGCACATGCTTTAGGCCTATCTGTGCATATTGCTATCTGTGTGTTCAAGCGTGTGGGCCTCTGTTGCTCAGTGTGTTCACACTCTCAGGTCCATATACACGCATGTGTGTTTCAGCGGGTCTGTGTGAGTGTGCAAACACCCATTAATAGCCATGCTTTGAGATATACTTGTTGCCAAGACAGGCTGCATGCCAGGCAGAGGCTGGTGGATATTTCTGTGTCTGGAGATCTTGCACATCTCGCTCTCTTCTCTGGGAGAATCGATTTGACAACATTGCCCGATACTTTTGCTGTGCGAGCTGCCTTCAACCTGTGTCTGCCACGGCTAGAAGAAGGCAGTTCCAGGGATGGGAGCTGTGGGGTCCTTTAGCCACGCTCTTTGCTAGATCGCACTAACCTTCTGCATCTGACTGGCACGGGGCAGGGGGACGTTTGTCCTGGGAATCCGTCCAGCCCTTCTAAAAGGAGCTGGGAATCATCCCGTGAGCAGCTTCCAGGCAGTGTGTTCCTAAGTCCTCACTGCTACATCTGCCCCCACCCTGCCACCCACACACAGCTGTTAGGGCGAACTATCTCAAGAGCAAACCTAACCCCTTCCATGTTCCCCCTCCAGTGGCTCCCCACTCCCTGTCTCCAGATGACTGCACGACCCACCTGCCCTGATGCGATCCCTGTCCCCTTCTCCAAACCCGCCTCTCACTCCTCTGACCTCGATCTCGGCACTCCACTCGCTCCCACGATGTCCCACGACACTTTATACCCCCGCACCCTGGCCCATGCCATGCCCTTTCTGCCTGAGCGGGACCCCTCTAGCCTCAGTTGTCTCAACTTCTACTCGTCCCATGGACTCCACTCCCAGGAATCCTTCCCTCCCCGACCCAGGCCCTTCTGTACTGCTCCTTTAAACCTGGCATAGCTCTGTCATGGCATTGTGCTGGGCTTTCTTATTATCTGACCCATAAAGGTCTTGCTCCCCTCCTAGACTGTGAAGCTCCTGTGGGCGGGCACCACAGCCCAGCCATTGTAGGGATGCAGACAGGAACTTCCGATGAATGACTTGGTGGTGGTGGCTTTCTCTCTAGATGGCCAGCAATGAGCTGGCTGAGGTTGGTGGCTCCCCGTGGTGTCCAGGTGCTGTAACACTGGGCAGCTGGCATGCCTAGCTCTGGTATAAAGTTCCCCTGAGCAGCTGGCACCCTCATGCATATTGCTTTGCAAAGTTGTTCTCCAGTTCTCCCTGTAAAACAGCAGAACAACAGCAGGGGGCGGCAGTCCTCTCCTGGAGCACAGCCCATGATGCATCCAGCTTGCCCACCCCAAGCATGTATTAAGCATGTCATTTTATTCTGATGCTATTACATGTAAGGCTTTGCTGACACTGAAGGGACTGCCCCTCCCAGGGCTAGCTAATTCCTGGAGACAGCCAACAGTTCACCTGAGAGTGCACCTTTCATATGCAAAGCAAACAATCCCAATCCACAGTCTATGCCCCCAACCACCTCCTGCTTTGGGCTCTCACACTCCCTGGCTACTAGCCACCTATGCTAATCACCCCAGGGCCAGGTACCAACCAACCAGGGACAGCCCCTATGCCCTGGAGCCCACTGAAGTTACTGAAACTGACCATTCCTAAGCCTGTCTACCCTGCCTCATCCATTCCTTTGGTTGGAAACCACAATCAAGCCTCTCGTTGCCTCGTGACTGACCTGTGGCCCTGCATGGGGTGGCATGCCCCCTCCTCTCTGGAACTGTGAGTAACAAACTATCCATTCAATGACAACCATCCCCAATCTGCTGCCCTCATCATATCTGAGTAATAATAACACATACATTTTAAACCTCTCCAAGGGGGGGTGGGGTGCTGGGGACCACGTGGGTCCTCTCTATTTGTTAACCCTCTGCCTACAAGTACAGCATTTTCTGTTATTAGCCCAAGCCTTTTGCTCAAAAGCCATCTTTGTGTCCCCAAGCACAAAGCACCGTGCCTGGCACATGCAGCAAATAACAACCTAGGAACAGCCTCATGGGATATGACTTGAGGGGTCGGCACCAATCTGGTCGTGAGGTTCTCAACAGCCCCTGCTGCTGCCCATGCCTTCCTCGCCTCACCGCAGCCTCTGCTCTCTCTGAAAGCTGAGCAGGTACGTGGATTCTCCGCTGGGACAGTCATAGCATACAGCAGCCGCACCAGGCCTGGAGCACTCAGACCCCTGTCCAGAGCTCCGCCCGCATTCCCAGCTGCCTCTCTGAAGACAGAGAACCTCGGGAAGACAGCACAGACCCCAGGTCCTGGACAAAAGACACAAACATCATAGTCATTTGTGCTCGTTTGTGGGTTCATTTGAGATGACGTTTTTTATTTTTGTTCTCCTATCACTTAGCACATAGTAGGTCCTCTGCAATGTTTATCCATGAAAATAAATGTTCAGAAGTTATTTTGTGCATGCACGTGCATCCGTTCTTTTCAAATATGTTGTAAGCACCTTAATGGCAAGAATATGCTCGTCTATGTCTTCGGATGATCCTCCCGGCCGACCCCACCCCCAGCTTGAAGCCGGCCAGGCACTCAGAAGACCAAAGTGGCCACACATGATGAATGCCTGACTGGCCCACTGACTGGCCACCCCGTGGCCCCAGATGTGCTCTCCCCCTTGCTCCCCATGATTCCATCATACCCACCTTGACGGTGACACCATTTCTGGGGAGACTCCTGAAGCACCAACTTTATTAAGATTGATTTGGCCCGCCCGCCATTCTGACAGGTCCAAAAGCAAACACGGCAGGGCCATGGGGGAGATTTGGTCATAATTACCATCTTTAATTACTGCTAAAACATCAATTGCTCTTGTTCAATTAGCAGTGCGGTTTCAGGCATGGCAAACTTTGCAACACAAAATAAGCTGAAAATTGATTTCTGAACACTTAATGCAGATCTGAAATTGCTAACCTGATAAGGTTGTCATAGAAGAGCCAACGTGGCCAAGGAGGAACTTCGTGGGGCTGTAATTGCCTTGGTGGGAAGATTAATAACTTGTATACTTACATCTTGTTCATCAAGTGGGAGGCACGCATGGGGGGTAGCCAGGAGCGGTGGGTGAGCGGGAGGCACGAAGGCAGAGGGAGGGTGTTAACAAGGACACTGGCAATTAGGCAGGAGAGAGCAGCAGCCTGCACCCAATGGTCCGTGAACGAGGACATGGCCCTCTGGGATGGCAGGCAGGCGGGGGCGGTTGCCTGGGACAGCTGCCAGGGAGAGCCGACCTGCGCAGTGCAGGCAGGTGCAGCTCAGGCAGGTGGAGAGAGGACGCCCAGGTCCCAGCCACCTCCACTTTCTCCCCAAGTCCTGGACAAGGACCCTCAAGGTCAAACCCCTTTGAAAGCTCCACTGGCCTCTGGAAGAGCTTTCTCTGTCCAGGGCCCCTGTCAGGGGAAAGAGTCGAACGCGATGGACCAGAGGAGTTGCCGCTGGGCCCCGGGATGCCAGGGTGGCTGCCACCACTGCCCTCACCACCCCTGGTGCTGCCATCCTGGGGATGAGTGAATTTCTGAGTGTGCCTCATGGAACGGTGGGCTGGGAAGCGTTTCATGAGCTACCCAGTGCTCCATGGAGTGTGCAATTGCTATTGTTACTCTAGGCCTATTGGGGGGGGTGTGCAGGGACACAGGTCAAAAGTCTGAAAAGGCCCCTCTCTTTCTGAGCCCTGTCATTTAAGCCGGGGGAACTGAAGAAAATATGTCACTAACAGCTTATAAAACTAACATCTACTGAGCACAGGTATGTGCCAGGAACAGGGCAAAAGCACTTGACAGACGGATGGGTGGGTGGATGGATGGATGGATAGATAGATAACAGATAATAGAGGATAGATAGGTAATAGATGATGGATGGATGATAGAGAGATGGAAAGATAGATGATATATAGGATAGAGAGAAAGAGAGAAACAGAGAGACAGAGAAGGGAGGAAAATGGGGGGAAAGATGGACAGATGATTGCATTTCATCCCCTCAACACCCATAGGAGGCAGCTGTCATTATCTTCATTTGACTGATGAGGAAAACAGGACTTAGGAAGGTTGAGGAACTTATCCGAAAGTCACACACCTGCTAGGTGGCAGAACTGTGATTCAAACCCATACCTCTTTGAGGTAAGGGAGACACTCAATCCCTGCTCTCTGCCCAAGAAGCAGCCTCTAAACCTCCTTAATGCCTTTCGCTGGACCGTGCCGGGCCTGGGGCAGACATGACTGGAGACCAGAAATGTCCTCGTCCTGTGGAAGTGAAACAGACACTCGCCCAACCAGCTGGGCCAGGCACAGCCAGCAGACACACCTGGCTGCATGTCCAGAGAGCGAAGCCGACACTCTCAGGGGACATACTTGCTGATGCCAGGCTTAGCCCTGCCAGACTATCACCAGGCCCCTCTCTTTTGTTTTCCTCTTAGGGTACAGGTCCATGGCCTTATAGATCCAAAATCCAACACCATTCAACAGAAGTTTATTGAGTACCTTCTTGCCCAGCCTAAGCCCAGGAAGAGAGAGAAGAGTAGGGCCTTCTGAGCCTCTCTAGCAGGGGATGTGAAGAGGGGCAGTCACATTGGTGTGGGCCGTGCAGAACAGACAAGCGAGGTACAGAGCGCACAGGAGGGAGCGGTCAGAAAAGCCCACCGGGGGAGGCGAAGTCTGAGTGGGCTTTACGGCTGGCCAGGAGTTCGCCAGGCACACAAGAGAGCCAAAGGGCCTTCCAAGCAGAGACGCAGAAGTAGGAGGGCATGGGCTGTCCAGGGAGCTATAAGCTGTTGGGTATCGCTAGAGCTTAAGGTGTGAGGTTGGGTTTGGGGAATCGGTGGGAGATGAGGCCAGAAGATGAAGGCCTGCAGACCACATTAGACTTTGTCCTGTAGGTGGTGAAGGGCAGGGGTCAGCTTTGCATTCTGGAACTCTCACTCCGGCTAAAGGGGGCAAGAGGGCATGTAAGTTTGCTAGGGCTGCCATAACAAAGTACCCCAGGCTGGGTGGCTCAAACAACAGAAATTTATTTCCTCACAGTTCTGGAGGCCAGAAGGCTGAGCTCAAGGTGTCAACATGGTTGCTTTCTTCTGAGTCCTCTCTCCTTGGCTTGAAGAGAGACAGCCATCCTTTCTCTGTGTCCTCCCATGGCCCTCCCTCTGTGCCTATCCGGGTCCTAATTTCCTCTACTTATAAGGACAATGGTCATATTGGATTAGGTTCTACCCGCACGGCCTCATTTAACCTAGTCACCTCTTTAAAGACCCTGTCCCCCCAAACAGTCACATGCTGAGATGCTGGGGGCTAGGGCTTCAGCACATGAGTTGGGCGAGGGGGGGGGGACACACAGTTCAGCCTGTAACAGAGGGACTACAGGTAACAAGGTAAATCTTCCTAAGACCTTCATTTTGTCCTATCACTTCTCTCCGGCCTTCAGTACTCTCAATAGCCTGTGACCTTAAATCCAAATTCCTTGGTACGGAATTCAAGGCCTTCCATGGCCTGCCATCCCCTCTACATAGTCAGCTCATCTTCTAGAATGTCCCACCCTCAGCAGTGTATCCCCTATCCAGGCTTGGCTTGGGGGCTCCTCCCCAAACTCTCCAAACTAAGTCCTGAAACCAAGACATTGTCTGGACTATTTGCCTAAATAACCCTCTAGCCAAGGAGACAGCCCGAGACTGCCACATTCTCCAATGTTATTAAAAACCCCACATCTACGGCCGCTTGACCAGTAGAAGAAACCTGACCCGAGGGTTTGCCTGGGGTCTATAAGGGCAAAAGGTTCTATACAAATCAGGAAGGTGATAATTAGTTAGATCAACCAAATTGTCTCCAAAGTTTGAATAGTAAAATATGGGAAGTACATCAGTCTGTTGGTTGCAAAAGTCAAAACGAAAAAGACACATGGAGATAGGTGTTTAGATAATAGGGTTGTTAGTGTATTTGGGGTAAGAAGAAATTGTGAGAAATTAGTGCTTCCTTTAAGAGGAAAATACTTCTCTTGAAAATCACCCACAAGCAACAGGGAGCATAAGAAACAAACTCTGTCTTTGACAAAGCTAGCAGGTATCCATTAGCTCAGGCCATAAGACATGAGGAAGTTCAGTGAAGTTCAGCAGCAAGATGCTAGGAGAAAACAGCCGTGGCACAGGTTCAAGCAAAGCTGGCCACACACAGCTCTCCAAGGTAAGTGCCACATGCCAGGGTCAAACAATAACCTTTACTTGTTAGGGACAATGAGAACAGGTATGTGGGCTGGCAGCAGGGGCTTTTGTGAACCTGTTTTGACAGAAAATGTAATAGCAATAGGGAAGGGTGGGGCTGAATGACGAGTCCTGCAGAAAGTCATATTTGCAGGAAGCAGCATATTCATGGAGCAGGATAGAGAGAGGCTGTGTTACGAGTTTGTCTACAATCGCCATTGCCAGTTGGCCAGAGAAAAGTAAAGCTTAAAAGAACTTACGCACACCGACGTCCCTCTAGGAGAATTCCTGGTGTCCTAGAATAAGGGCAGGCCCCTTTCTCCCACCCCAGAACCTCATGCAAACAGCTGGTCCAGGAAGAAGTCACTTCCTTCAAAGACGAACTAATAAGCAAAAAACAACTGCCATCGAATCTATGTAATAAAGATACTATAATAAAAAAGGAGAGAGAAAGGAAAACTAAACAGGAGATGAACACTCACCAGAAAAATGTTGCCATGGAGACAATCAAACACAGTACCATACAAATTTTTAAAGCTCAGTGAAGCAATTACTTCCATAAACCAAGAGGACAAAGAAGAGATACATATGTTCATTAAAAATATGGCAAAACAAGCAAATAATATTAATCAGGAGTTGATATTGGTTCAGAAAATAAGTGAAAGAAAAATGTAAAACCAACAGAGACCCTGCTGAAGGCATAGGAAGGAAGATGGAGGACAGAATTTAAAAAGTGAGATAACTTGGTAGGCACAAACAAGAGGCTAAAACAAGGATAAGCGGGACAATGGTACTTATGAAAGACAGACACATATACAATTCATGTCCCTGCAACGAGAACAGATATTTAAAAATATGATTCATGAGAACTTTCTAGAAATAAAAAAAGAAATGAATCCACGGATTGAAAGGGCCTACCTTGTCCCAGAAAAATAGTGGCACAGAATGCTTAAATCCAGGAAAGATACTGGACTTAAAGACAAAGAGTCCTTTGGAATATCCAGCCCAAAAAATCAAGTTGCCTCTAACCAGGAGAAAAAATCAGGGTAACCTCAGATGTCTCCACAATGTTATTTGTTGCAAAGAAATAAAAAGTGTAACCTAAGAATGCTGCATCCAGGCAAACTATCAATCAAGTATAAAGGCAGAATTAATGAATATGCAAGAACAGGAGAACATCAATTTCATGAGGTTGAAGAATCTACAAGAGGATGATTTCCAGGGAACCACAACAGGAATAGAAGAAACTTCAACAGAAGACCTGGGAACTACATTAAACGCATGTACCTGAGTAAGACTAAGACTAAAGCAACATGGAGATTATAGCTTTAGAACCAAATGTAAAGGCTGTAAGCCTTGGTAATGTAAAAATTCTATAACTAACAACATTTGGGTTGGGAAAGAGAAAGGAAGACAGAAAGTAGTGTCATCGTGCTTATAACTTTTTTGTTTATAGCTGACTGTTAAAGATATCATTCAAAGTTAATAAAGTAAGTGATATATATATATATTTAAAGGTATAAAAGGGAAACTTTGAGAAAAAGTAATAATATAAGCTAAAATAAAGTGGTAGTGAGGAGATTAGATTAAGTGGAATTGTAGTTCATTCATTCTCATAGAAAGCAGTCAATAGATATTGAGGAAAAAATATATATCTATATCTTTATATACAGATAGAGTAACCACAGGGGAAATGCAAGCCTTCTAAATTATTAGAAGAAATACATACATAAAAATCAAGCAAATAAAACAGAATATTGGGTAAAAGATGAGAACAAAATAAAGCAGCAAAACTAGAAAGTCTAATATGAAACTCAATTAAAAAAAATAGCTAAGTCTGAGCATGTCTGTCATATTAATTTATGTGGATAGGATTATTTTACCTACTTAAAATATTTCCTCTCAGACTAGACCACAAAATACAACCTAAACTTCTTCTACATCTTAAAACTCGATGACTAAGAAAGGTTGAAAACAAAAGAACAGGCAAAGACACAACATACCAACACAAAGAGAAAGGAAGCAAGGAGTATAATTTTAGTGGGGGATGACACAGAATTTGGGAGCAGGGAGTGGGGATGCAGAGGAGCATAAAACTAGAAAAAGAGTCACTTTGTTATGGTCAGGAGCACCATCTCCAATGGGTAGCTAATAGTCAAGAATATTTATACTTCAGGCTGGGTGCAGTGCCTCACCCCTGTAATCCCCAACACTATGGGAGGCAGGAGGATCACTTGAGCATGGGAACTCGATACCAGCCTGGGCAGCATAGCAAGACCCCATCTCTACAAAAAATAGAAAAATTATCTGGGCCTACGGGTGAAAATTATAGTCCTAGCTACTAGGGAAGCTGAGGCAGGAAGATCATCTGAGCCCAGGAGTTCAAGGCTACAGTGAGCTATTATCATCATGCCACTGCACTTCAGCCTGAGTGACAGAGTGGGACCCTCTCTAAAAAATATAGGTATCTATACTTCAAATATCATCACATCAACATCCTTAAAGTAGAACTACAGGAAATACAAAAAGAAGTAGAAGTGTGTTAGTAGTCAGAGGTTATAGTTGACCACCCATTCCATAACAGAACAAATAAACAAAAAATAATTAAGGATATAGAGGGGCAAATAGTCCAATTCATAAAGTTATCCTGATATATATTCAGCTCAATACCCTGAAAACAGAAAATTAAAACACTGAAAATCTTAGGCTGTGAAGACAACCTCAATATACTCCAGAAAGTAGAAACTATACAAACCATATTCTGGGATCATAATGTAATAAAATTAGAATTTTGGCATAAAAGCCTTTTCCATCAGAAATTTTCATCTTTTTTTCCCCTCTTAAACAGCATTTGGAACAATGAGAAAATCAACACTGAAACTGAAAAACACTTTAAAATAATCCTAATGAAAATTTTATATGTCAGAACCTGTGATAAAAGAATAAAAATGAAAACAAGGAAAAATGAAGTAAATGAAAATAAATTAATTAAGCATCCAGCTCAAGAAGTTGGAAAAAAAAACAAACTCAAGCTAAGGAAAGCAGAAAGAAGGCATTAGTTATTTGAAAGCAGAATACAATGCATTAAATTAAAGAACTGTAGACTTAATATATGAATCCAAAAGCGGATTCTATTCTTTTTTTAAAAAGCTAATAAAATAGATAAACCATTAGCTAACCTTATCGAGCCAAAGAGAGAAAATAGAAATACCCCAAATAAAGAACTGCAGCAGGAAAATAACCATAGAAACTGATAAAATTTAAAACACAATGTGACATTACTTTGCTCATTTTTATACAAAATAATTTGAGAACCTGGACAAAAGGATAAATTTGTAGGAAAATATAAATTGCCAACAGTAACCGTAGTAAAGTTAGTCTAACAGATCCATTGCTGTAGAAAACTAAGGACGGTTATCAAAGCGTTTTCTGCCTTCCCCCAGGAGCACCACGCCCAGATAGTACCACAGAAGAATTCTAACAAACCTTTAAGGAAGAGGTAGTTCTGATGCTGTGTAAACTCCTTCAGAGTACACAAAAAAGAAAAAAACTTCTAATTCATTTTTGTGTAAACAGCATAACAGTGACATCAAAATGTGACCAAGCACAAAAAGAAAATATAGCCTGTTATCACTCATGAATATTATAATAACAACAAACTATATAAATTATCAGGAAACAGAAATCAGCAGCACATTAAAAAATATAATGGCCAAGTACACCCCAGGAATTCAAGAATGACTGAATATTATTCTCATTAGTATAGTGGTGAGTAAAGAAAAAAAATGATTGAATATTAAAAAATCATTTTGTGAATTCAGTGTATCAATAGACTCAAAGAAAAAAATCACATAGATCATCTTCACAGAAGCTGGATGAGCATTTGAAGAATTCACACCTGTGCTTGATTTTGTAAGGCCTCTTACAAAATAGCAATGGATGGGATACTTTCTTAATAGGGTATAAGATATGTTTGCGAAATAGCCATAATAATGTTTAATGGGGAAACACTGCAAGCTTTCTCATTAAAGTCAGGCACAAGACCAGGACATAAAATATTACCACTATTATTTAACATTGTTCCAGTGTGAAAATTGGAAAGAAGGTGAAAATGTTCATCATTTTCAGTTGATACAATTGTTTACTTGTAATATTCAAGATAATTGACTAAAAAATGTTACAAACAATAAGAAAGTTTATTAAGTTGGCTGGTTATAAAATTAGCATATCAAAATATGCATACAAACAACAACCAGTTGGAAAATATAATGGAAGAAAAAAATACATTTAGAATAGCAACGGAATAAGATAAGATACATAAAATTAAACCAAGAAATGTAGAAGATCTAGGGAGGAAAATAAGTGGAAAGTATTAAGTACCAATAGAAGGCATGAATATGAAGATTCAACATCAAAACTATGTCAAACTCCTTTAACGTTAATGTATAGATTTTATGTAATCCTGCTTCCCAAATACCAACAAGAGTTATGTATTTTTTTAATTTTTTATTTGTTTTTGTTTGCTTGGGCACTATGGGGACAAAAACTAAAAAGATGATTCTAAAATAAATAATAGCCTCTGGAAAATAAATAAGCAAGAATTATTAGAAAATAATTTTTGAAGATTAATAGTTGGTAGAAGCAGAACTAGTGTCTCATCAGATATTAAAACATATTATATAAAATGATAGAGGTATAATATTTACAACATAGTGCACAACATGATCAGATACACAAATTAGTGGAATAGAAGAGACCCAAAGACATGGTTTCAAAAGGGTGGAAGATAGGATTTTTTTAAATAAACAGCACTTAGACAACTGGGTAGCCATAAAAATCAACCTGGATCCCTATCTCATACCATACATCAAAATCACCTCAAGAAGAATCAAAGATTTACATGTTTATAAAATAAAAACAAATAAAATTCTAGAAAAACATGGGACCACATTACAAATATAATGTTGGTATGGGGTAGACCTTTCTCGCTCTGATCCAAAAGCCAGAGGCATAAAAGAAATTGATTAATTTCACCATATAAAAATCAAATTTGCCTAGTTTGGGGCTGATAGAGCGGGGGAAACAGCATAAATAAAGCCAAAAATCAAATGACAAACCAGAAGAAAATCTTTTGAAAACCATATTACAAACAGTTACTTTTCCTGAAAAAGAAAGATTTTCTCTAAATTAATGAGAGGGTTGGGCAACAGATACAAACAGATAGTCACCTAAAAGGAGGCTCATAAGCACCAGAAAAGATGTTCAACCTCACCTATAGTGAGAGACGTGTTGACACTCTGATGCCCTTTTACACCTAACAGATGGTCAAAGGTCAACAGTTTCAATACCCCTGGTATAGGATAAAGTTTGGAGGCCCAGGGTTTCTGCCTGCTGGTGGGAACATGATTTGATATGACTTCCATGGGGTTGTTACTTACCAGCTGGCCGTTCTTACCCCGAGTCTCAGACTCCATCTCCTAGAATCGTTCCCAAGAATTAAAAGGAATGACATGTGCAAACTAGCACCATGCTCAGGACGGTGGATGCTGACATCTGGTCAAATGCCACCACCTTTGCTGGCTCAAACAGAATGCTCTATGCACAGGCAGGGTTGTTCAGAGGCTCTGCTCTCTGGGGAGGGGCACTTCCTCTTCCCAGAGCTGGAGGAGGGAATTGGTGTATCTCAGAGACCCAACCATGCCTGAAAAGGACAGAGGCCCAGTCCCCCGCCCCGGCCCCCTGCATCCAAGCAAGTCCAGGATTAGCCTCCCCAGCAAGCCTCAGCCCCGTCTGGCCAGCTGGCAGGGGGACGAGAGAAGTTCAGGTGCTTGGGCCTAAGCGCCACACGCAGTGGGACCACCTGCAAACCAGGAGCAGTGCGGCCCTCTCCATGGTGTGCATGGGAGCCGGATGCCCTTTCCTGGCCCAGATCCCAACTGCATGGTTCCAGCCCCGGCCCCAGCCCCATGAACCAGAGGCTGACCAAACTTCTCAGGCCCCCTCCCAGGTAGGGGCATGCAGGGACTCACTCACAGAAGGAAATTCTGGGAGATTTAATTCTAGCTAATCTACATTGACATAGCTCAAAACCAGCCATCTTACGACAGCATCATTCAGGTAAGAACTTTCTTCCTCACCCCCCTCCTTGTACTCCAACACCGAGGGGTCAGTAAGAGCCACCAGCAACTGGGAAGCGGTGAGCTGGAAAAAGAAAAGACGCTAAGCCCATCTTCTGCTCCAAGGCAGACAGCTGGACCCATCTACCTCAGTACTCAACTAGAAATAGTTAGTCATAGTACGTACCAACAAAAATATAAAGCATCTGGGAATTTGCCTACTTAAAAATGCAAACAGCCTTTACGAAGAAAAATTATGCACTATCAGAAGGTAAAACCGAAGACCTAAATTAATAGAGAAAATTATCCACAAATTAATCTATAAACTCAATCCAATTCCAAACAAAACACCAGCAGGATTTCTAAAATTAGTTTATTATGAATAAATCTGGATTTTTTTGTGTGTGTATATTAGTTCTTTATTCTAGTTCCTCGTTAAGGAATTGCCTGTTCATATGATTACCTTCTTAAGAGTCTTACTGGGTTTTCTTGATTTGATGAACACTTTATTTATTAAAGTTACAAACTTTTTCCTACCATGTTTATAAAATATCCAGGTTTATTGATTGCCCTTAAATTCTGCTTATACCATGTGGAAATTTAGAAGTTTTACCTTTTTATGTAGTTAAGCCACCATTACTTTTAAGGTTAGAAACAGGGTCCGATATTTCTTCTGTGTTTCCAAGATTTAACTTATACTCACATGAAATTGTATGACTAAAATACATAGTTTGCATATGCCCTTCCTTTTAAAGTTAACTTCCTTATCCACATAAATTTTATTCTTCTTTTACAATATATGTTATCTGAATGTACGCCTTCTTTCTCCTGCCTCCTCTCCACCCCTAGTAGCCTGTAATTTTCCCCAGCATCTTTTATTTGTAACAAAGTGGATAATTTTGTATTATCTTAACAGCTGGCATCAGATCTCCTCTTAGGGAAGAACTGTCACTGTTTGGAAGGTTCTCTTGATAAATGTGGAATGAAAGGTGAACCCCCTGAAGACACCAAACCTTTGGATGAAGGGAAAAGACTCTCTGCAAGGGATTCAGGAGGAATCTGTTGTTATTCACATAAAAGGAAGAGTGAGAGAGAATGAAAATCAAGAAGAAAGGAACATGGGGAAAAGATGAGCCAGAAGACTGGCAAGAGGTTGGTCTAAGTCAAGGGCAGTGAAGTATGTTGGAGATGCAGCGCCAGTATATTAATAATATCTACTTTAAAAGGTGATGCCTGTTAGACTGAATCTCTCTGTATTTCGATACAAAACCCTCCCGCCTCTATCTCACTCTCGTTCAAAACTGTTTCTATGGGTGCATTTTTTCAGCTGGAATTTCTTAGAAGATGGATAAACAAATTCTAAAACAGAAGAACAAAAGCCACAATTTTTTTTAAAGCAAAATGAAGAGGAGGGAGGTGCCCCTCAGCTAATGGGTGTAGTGCAAACCAAGGCAATTGCTTTAGTCAGGGCTGGCTAGGTCCTGCTGCAGAAACAAAAACCTCCAAGCACGATCATTTGAAACAGCAAAGCTTTGTTCTTCACTCATGCTTCATGTCCACTGAGGGTTCCTGAAGGGCCTGTTCCATGTCTCCTTGCTCCAGATCCAGCCTGACAGCATCTGTCCCAACTGGAGCATGGGGTTTGTCACGGCAGAGGAAGGGAACGCTGTGAATTACACACTGGCTCTGAAAGCTTCCTCCCAGAAGTGACATGTGTCACTCATGCTCACATTTCATTGTCCAAATCAAGTCACATAGCCACGTCTAACTCCAAGTGGACTGGAGAGTACAATCCTACCATTTTCTTGGAAGAGAGGAGAACTAAACTGCTTGTGAGCAGTCTTAGTGACTATTACAACAATTTTTTAAAAAAGAAAACAGTAGTATGGACACAGAGACTGACCGATAAACCACTGGAACAGAAGAGAGAACCCAGGGGAAAAATATCTTTATATGGTACGTGTGTGTGTGTGTGTGTATTTAGACTGGGTATAGATATAGGTGAAATCATAAAGCCCTGGAGGAAAAGGGTTTGCTTAGTGAGTAATGTTGAGAAGACTGGCTTAACATACAAATTTAAAAAGCCCTTTAAATCTCTCCTTCTACTGTATAAAAACTTGAACTAACTCCAGAAGACGGAAGCCCTACATTGTGGTATATAAAACCATAAAGCAAACAGAGGAAAAATGATGTAAAAAGAATATCTTTGTGACCATGGCATGGGAAGATTTCTTCAATAAGATCCTGCAAAGTGCAAACTATAAGGCAAAAAAGGAATGATACATTTGACTAGAATAAAATTGAGGATTTCTGTTCACTGAAGAACACCATAAAGTTAGCAGGAAGGTGACCAAGCAGGAGAAAGTATTGCAACAACTGACACAAAGAGTACATGACTAGCTAGCACATATGAGGAACTTCTTCAAAGAAACAAGAACAAGACAGCCGAGGAATGGCAAAAAATCTGATCAGGAAATTCACACTGGTAAAATCTGGAAAAGTCCTTCCCTACAACAGGTACATGAAGAGAAGCACAATCGTATAGTAATCAGAGAAATGTGAAAAACTGTGAAGTGGCCCTTGAAATCTATCAGCAAGGCAACAATTAGAAAGCCAGGTGACACCAAAGATGGAAAATATGGCTGGCAAAGATGTGGAGAAACATGCACAGCCTGCGCAGTAGGTGGAAAATGCGCTGATAGTAGCTGGTCTCAAAAGCCATTGGCAGGTCTAAGTGACACCGGGCATGGCCAGCAAGCCCTCTCCTGGACACACACCTCAAATAAACTCCCACAAAGATCCACAAGAGGACATGTTTGAATTGTTCATCACGGCAGGGAATTCAAGACACTCAGCATACCTGTCGGTAGTGAGAGGGAGCAAAAGCAATATTTAGTGGGTGTATGGAGTGAAACACTATGCAACAGCCGGAAGTAGTGAAATAGACACACGTATAGGAGCATAAATTAATATTTAAAACACAGGTAAGTAAAAAAAGTAAGAGACCAACCAAAAAGACATGTACGGATGAGTCTGTTTCTTACACAGGTAGATACAGAAGTAGATACTTAAATGCAGATGTAGATATAGTAGGGAGAAGGCAGTAAGGATGGGGGTAAAATGGAAAGAAATCATGAAAAGAATAAAACAAATAGAGACCTTCATAGACAAACGATGACAGTTTGCAGGTACTGCAGGGTATGATTAACTCAATTCTATGCATCAGCTGTCCAAGAAATAGAAAGAAAAAGAATGCACCCACTTGGAACCACTGGCCTGCCTGAGAGTTGCACTTCCACTCCTGTCCCTTGGGCTGAAACAGCTTTTCATACGCTAACCTGCATATTCCTGGGCCTCTCTCCCAGAGATTGAGATTTGGCAGGTCTGATGTGGGGCCGGAGAGTTTGCGCTCCTAGCAAGCCCCAAGGGGATGCTGATGCTGCTGTCTCTCCAAGATCAATATCTTGAGTAGCAGGGAGCTAGACCTCAGTCCCAAAAGCATACTTCGCCGCAGGGGAGACTGGGAAATGTAGTCTGACAGTCCCGGGAAGAAGAAGAAGGGTCCTGACACAGACAGCCAGCGTCTGCTACATCGTCACAGCCCCGCTCCCAGTTAGGCTTCCGTAGCACCCTGGACATGTCTCTCATGCCCCCTTCCCTCTTCCCTGCTAGATTATAAATGACGCAGGGCAGGGATCCCGTCCATCCGTGCTCAGTCCAGTGCCTGCCGCACGGCAGAGACTCAGGGAGTGTGTGCTGGTGCCCAGCTGGACATGTGCGGTTTTGGGGGCAAGAAAGTGACGATGAGAATCAGGGAGCCAGAAGAGGGAATCTCACCAGCAACAAGGAGGATGGATCAGATGGAAGTGGGAGTAAAGGAAGCTCAGGGGAGAGATCTGGACTAGGATGGCCGGAAGGGAAAGGAAGCCTACCCAGGCTACTCCAGTGCACTGAGCTCCTCCCAACTACCACTCTCCCTGTGCCCCCACCCCTTCCCCACACCCTATCCTCCAGGTGGATAAAGTTGAGAAAGTGCTCAGCAGGACAGCAAGGGCAAGACCACCTCAGACCGATGGACTAGCCTGGAATTGTTGGGAGATGGGAAGGAGGAAGGAATAGTCTGGAACACACACTCAGTCCTGGAAGTTTAGAGTGAGTTAACCATGTATAGATGAAGGGCAAGTTGGATGGATGCAACAAGCTTCCTTGTCCCCCAAAAGCTCAGGGTAGGACCATATCTGGGGATCGGGGAAGGTCAGTTGAAATTTGTCTCTGAGGCTCGTTCTGTCCCTACACTGTCTTTTTGTCGTCTTTCTGTGCCCTGTGCTTAGTGCTTCTACTCAGAGAAGAGAATTTGCAATAGACTGAATGTTTGTGTCCCCCCAAAATTCATATCCCCCATGAATGGGATAGCGCCCTTCTAAAAGAGACCTCAAGGAGCTAGCGAGCGCCTTCCACCATGTGAAGAGTCAGAGAAAAGTTGATCATCTGCTGTGAACCAGAAAGTGGGCCCTCACCAGAGTCCGAATCTGCCAGCACCTTGATCTTGGACTTTCCAGCCTCTAGAACTGTGAGAAAGACAGTTGTTTACGAGCCACCCAGTCTATGGTATTTTGTTATAGCAGCCCGAAGGAAGAGCACTGAACTGGGAGCCTGTTCTCATCAGGCCTGTGGCCTTGCTTGGCCAAGTCACTGTATCCGTTTTGAGGTTCCTACACCTGTAGCACAGAACTCCAAACCCGCTAAGACACATCTAAATGCTGAGATTCCAGGAGGTGACTTATACCTTCTTGTAACTTATTTATTATGCCTGAGGCCCTGGGAAACAAATGCCTAGACCTGGGGTGGGGGTGGGTCTGTCGTCTGCCTGTCTGTCTGTTGTCTGTTGGTCCAGGGTCCAGTCCTGCCAGCAACCACACCCCCCAGACTGAGGGAGTGCCTTTCCGCTCGCCCCACTCCCGGGAGCCCATTCCCAACCCCAGACTGACCTCTCCCGGCCAGACCCTGCAAAGCAGTGTGGAAAGAGAAAGGGGGAGGCAGGCGTCATCCCAAGATCTTTGTTTTTTCATTGCCTTCCCCTTAAAGAGAGGGAAGAAAGGGGACAAAGAAGAAATCAGAAGGAGTTAGTTGGTCCACCCACCCTCCAGCCACCCGCCTCTCCCCCAGACTTCAGCTGTCAGCCTAAAATCACAAAGCCTTTTTGCTCAAAACCCAGAGAAAGAAAAAAAAGAGGAAAGCAAAGGGAAGGGAAGAAGCAGCAGCAAATTTCAAAAGGAGGGCTAATTTGTGCAGCGCCGGACAGCTGCATTTGCATAATGAAATGTGCAGAGGATGTTTGGCTCATGTATTTTTTAGAAGGTTTAACTTTAATTTTATTTAGCCTAAGAAGGGCATGTCACTCAAACTCCGCTGGTCATTTATAAAAATATTTCAATTGTGTTTCCAAGGAGCTGTCTTTCTGGCCTAAGTGGCTGGTGCCGGAGGTTGTGAATGCTAATGCAGAGGTCGGGAGATCGATCTGGGAGGGAGAGAATGAGGGAGGAAACTGGGAGGGGCAGGGACACCAAGAAAGAGACACCGACACACAGAAGAAAAGACAAGCACGAAGACAAAGCAAGAGACTGACAGATGTAGAAAGAGACAGAAACGTAGACCGAGACAAGCTCCTCTGCACCCCAGAAAAGCAGCCAGGTTAACACCCACTTCAGGAGCAGAGATGGGTGTTCCCAGTGGACCACACCTCACTCACACAGGTGGGCTCGGCTCTCCCAGCCCACGGGGTCTGGATTTATTTTTTATTTTTTTGGCATTGCTACTCTAATCTCCAACAAATACAGTTTCCAAGAAGGGCATTTGATGACCAAGCTTTCTTCCTTCCACCACTGGGTCCCGTGATGAAAGTGTTTGCTCCCATCTGTAATTCCGAATATAATGAAGGAGCTTGATTGTGGGCTCTTTGCATGAGAAACGGGGAAGGGAGGGCTGAGCCGAGCTTCGCTGTGTACATTTCTTTCCTCTTGCCATTAAAGCAACAATTACCCTTCAAATCTCCCTCCTTTCCACCACAAACACCCGAGCCCCCTGAACAAAACATTCTCCAGTGTTTAAACCACACAGAAGAACACCGGCACAAGAGGAGGAGATGGAGAATCGAGGAAGGAGACAGGGGGTCTCTCTTTCCATCCTCCACCAGCCTCAAAGCCCTCCAGAAAGAGCCCAGCGTCTCAGACTCAAGCCGAGTCCCTGATAGACCCACTCAGAAACCAAGGCCAGAGGAGGGAAGAAACTTATTGACAGAGGCAGCCACTGCTTCCTCCTCCCGTCAAAGCCTGGGCTCCCTCTGGTTCTTCTCTTGGTCCCAAAGGCCAGAGAAGAGACCCCCAGCAACATGTTCAGGAAAATTCCACCCTAGCCAAGCAATCTAGATCTCCTAGCACAGTTCTCGCTGCCTGGTTGTCCCAGCTGAATCTTCAGCTCCCGTTTCCATCTGTGAACACAGCCTGGGGATCAGGCATTCTGCACCTGGGGATGTCGCCAAAGGTCCCAGTCCTGGAGGTCACAATGCCTCTTGGAACTAAGAGGCACACCAGACCGTGACTCACAGGAACCACCCCAATCCCTACTGAGGAAAGTAAAACTAAAAATTACACCCACGGCCAGGGTAGCCTAGGGCTTAGCCCAACTCCCAGAGTTCATGGACTTGGCTGGGGGTCCAGCTGGGGGCTGTGGTTCTTATGTGGACACATGACAGGCAGCCTGGAAGGGCAGGGGACTTGGAGTTGGGCCGTGCTGGGTTCAAATTTGCTTAAACTAATAATGAGACAGTCATTTATAACCTTTCCGAGCCTCAGTTTCTTCGTCTGTGAAAAGGAGGAAAAGACCATCTACTGCCAAACTGTTGTGAGGTTTTGACATCATCTAACAGTCCTGGCACTTGGTGGCAAGAGGGCTTGGGGTGCCGTCTGTCAGGCACAGGGATAGAGACGCCGTGGGCAAGGCCCCCAGCTGTGGGCACCTTAGGAGCCAGGGGAAGGTCTCCGCAGGCAAAGCTGCGGGTGTCTTGTCCTCGGGTGGGCTCAGATTAACACAGTGCTTTGGGAGAGACTAGGGAATCAGACTCTCATCTGCAGGATAAGAAGACTAAAATCAGAGAGGGACGTGAACAGCCCCAGGTCACACAGCGCTCCGGGCAGAGCCAAGACTGAACCCACTCTCCAGGACCCTGCCCTCCTCACTGTCCCTCCTGCTAACAACACGGACAGCTGCAGGCGGGTGTCAGACACTCCCCCCCAGCCCACACCCTACCCACGGCTCAGGGAAGGGCCGGCGCCACTTCCAGCCCACCGGTTGGTTCCCAACGCGCAGACAGAGGGGCAGCTGAGCGAGGCTGGCTGTGGGCAAAGAGCCAGGGGAGGGGGCCGGCGCCGGCCACCGCAGCCCCACGGGAGGCGCCTGCATATGGCCGGCCAGGCTTGGCAGCCCGCGCACACTAATCCCGATGTCAGCCAGGCTGGGCGCCGGATTAGGAAATGTCACGTTTCAAAGAAAATTATTTCCATTTTCTCCCCAGGAAGGGAAAAGGCAGAGACACAAGCAAGCTCCCAGGGTCGTGTGTTGGGAGACAGGCCAGCACGTGGGCCTTGGACAGACACCTCCCCTCCTCTTCCTCCAGGCCCTCTGCACAGGCCCGGCCAGGAGAGACAGCCACTGCCTCCCTGAGCTCATCCCGCCCAAGGACAAACGGATTTCTTCGCAGTTTATCAAGGGAAGAAGGGGCATGTCACTGGCTCGTCAGCTGTGACCCACCCCCCCTTTGCTTCCCGCCCCAGCCCCTCACTCAGCTGGCTCCTGGGCCAGCTCCTGGGATCAGCAAGTCGGAGAGAGACTTTGCCCTTGACCTCCCTCCCGTGCAGGTGCCGGAAAGCTCTGCCCTCGGCCCCAACCCGAGAAGACCCTGCCTCTTATCTGGGCTCCCACCCTGCAGGCAAGACAGAAAAACCTCAAGTCACAGAGTGAAATAATGCATTCTCCCTCTCCAGATTTCCCTCTCTGCCACGACTTTCCGCTTCTCTTCCTTCCCCCGCCTCATCCGAGACAATAACAAACACTTCTCATTCTCACCGCCACTGGAAATGGCGGGGCTTCTTAATTACAAAAGTAATGTCACAATATTAGCAATTAATTAATTCTAATCTGGCCCAGAAGAGAGGTCGGGCGTACAATCGCCCTCTATGCCTCTGGAGCCGAGGACCCACCCGACAGATAGTGTGATTGAAATATATTTGTGTGGAGTTATTAGATACTATCTGCAATCAATCCATTACCATAAACTTAAGCTTCCACGTTCTTTCATATTAAATGAATTTTCATATCACATTTCCCAATAAGCACTGCCTCAAGTCAACCCTTATTTATCTAATAATGCCATGCAAATATTTTATTATATTTCAATGAAATGTGTCGAAAACTATTACCTTGTGCCGGCTTTGGGGTGGGGAGGGAATGGCGCCGGGCGGGAGGTGGGGAGACTTCCCTCTGCGCCTGCTTGGTACAGAAGCGGCCATCCCCCGACACCCACGTTCCTCTGCCCCCACTCCAGGCCCCAGGCCACCTCAGGGAGGTAGGTGTTTTCTAGTCTTCTGTAGCCCTGGAAAAACTGAGGACTTGCAGACAAATCCAAGCCTGCAAGGACAGGAGAGACGCTCCTTAACCCCAGCAGCCCCAAGGTCAGAGCTGGCCTTACACGGGTATCTGACCTGGGTGGCCACTCAGGTCCCACACCCAGAGGGCCCTGGGCTTTGTTTCATGGTGTTTACTATCGCTGTGTTGAAATCCTCAATAATTCTTCAACAAGGAGCCCTGCATTTTCATTTTGCACTGGAGGATCCCACGAATTATGTAGCTGGTCCAATCCAGGATATTATTCACCTCAATTGCACAAATCCTGGTTTTTGCACTTCTGTGACATGTGTCACACTCTGGGGTGTTCACTTACAAGCTGACATCCAAACATCATTGTGGTCAGCAGAGGCCCTTCCTGGTCTGGCCCTTCCCACCTGTCCAGCTTCAGTGCCTGACATGAACACTTGCTCCCAGAGAGTTCACCCTCTTGCCAATGAGGACCCAGATGCCTGTGCTTAGGCTGCACAGCCAACACATAGTAGATGCAGACTTTATCCTGGATCCGGAGCCCTAGAGTTGGAATGGCTCCCTACCATGGCACTGGCAGATGACACAGTCACAAGGCCTTCCCAGGCATGGGAACAGCTGGACCTGGTAATAGCACTGACAGTGTCTGGCTCCAGGACCCTCTGCATCTTCCAGGATCCAGCCCTGCCCTATGGTGATCTGTTGCTGCCCCCATTGTGATTGGCAGAGTTGGACATGAGTCTGTCCCCAATGTCCCTTAGGGGGACAGTTTACAGCCTTTTTAACCAATCTTGGAAGGACCAGCCTCTCAGTGACCAAAGTTCCCAAATGACCATTTGGTTCTTCTAGCTTTAACAGTCCCGTCAGCCAAGAAACATATTTTCCAGGATTAGAAGGTATCCACAAAGCAAGCTTGTGTACCTATCTCCTTCCATTCTCTGGTCTGCAGTCTTCCCATCTCCAACTGGGACAATAACGTCTCCCATGAAATCTCTAAGAGTTTCGTGGAAATTAGATTAAATAGTGTCGGCTTATAAAGCACTTTGTACAGAGCTAATGTTCCCAAGCAAGCATGTCTAGGGAAAAACAGATCCTCAGTGATCTGCTTTCAATGCTCTTTCCCTGGCTTGTGACACTCTGTTTAAGCCTCCTAAGGCATCAGCTCCATGCCCCAAAATAACCCTCCTCCTAACACTCCTCATCACTTTGTCAAAATTTCTATCCCTTTAGTCAGAAAGAAAAGGGGGCTCTTGCAAACTTGTATGCAGTAAGAAAGAACTGCCTGGTAATGGGGCGGAAGAAACAGTCCCAATGGAGTGGCTTGCCCACTCTGCCCTATCCCCGCCTGGTGAAGACCAGACCCCCCACTGGTGCAGGACTGACACCGCAGAGCTGGCTTAGGCACCCACACCAGCCAAGGGTGTGAATGTCCCACCCTAGAGATTACCTACCAAACCAGCGTGCTCCAAGAGTTTCCTAAAATTAATCTGCTGCTCTCCAGTCCCACCTCTGCTTGGGCTTCCTGCAAGCCCTCTCTTCCCACTCTCAGTTTACAAACTCTTACACATTTAATCCATGCCACGACTCTGCCAGGTGGATGTCATTATCCCATTTTACAGATGAAGAAACTGAGGTCGCATACTTCGTGGTTGACCAAGTTGAGATTCTAACCCAGATCTGTCTGACCCCAAGCCTGGCCACTTTCCATGACTCAGGGCAACTTAGTGCCCTGCCTCTCACCTGGGCATCTGCATTTTATACGTGCCCACTCACAAAGTAACACCTTGACTCTGGAGTCCTGAAAGATCTCCATTCATTCATTCAAGAGATACATGCTATGTGCCAACAGCGTACCAGGCATGGTTCTAGGCACTAAACAAACCTGTGCCTCCAGGAGCTTGCATTCCAGCCTTTGATGGCAGCACTCCAGTTAGTCCCAAAGCTGCCCTGGTCCCCACTCTGAGCCCCGACTGGCCACCCTCTGGCATCTAAGCAGTCAAGTCAGGAAGCGAAGAGAAAGGAACGGTGCTGGTGGCCTGCCCACCTCTCTGATAGGCAGCTTGCTTTCTCGGTACCTGCCCTGGCCTCTAAGATTTGGGGAAAGTCAGAATTGCTCCTAACAGGAAAAGGAATTCCAGGTAACAGGATGGGGGAACAGTTTTATGATGGAGAGTCTTCCCAGAATGCCTTAAATCATGCCCTGTAGAAAATCATTCACTGTTAAGGTTAGCTTGTACCCAAGCCTCATGTGTGTGTGTGTGTGTGTGTGTGTGTGTGTGTGTGTGTATGTGTGTGTATGTATGTATGTGTGTGTGTGAGAGAGAGAGAGAGACAAGGAGGAAGACAGAATGTGCATCCATCAGGCCTAAGTGTCCCCAGGGCAAACAATCCCACTGCTGTTCTCAGGCACCCCCATCCTCTAATTCATGGAGTTTCGGACTCTCGGTCCTGCAGGTGGCCTGCCCAGTGGACAGTCTGCCTGACTGCGCGCACAGACCTCCCAAAGCCCCTCAAGGACTCGGGCTCCTCCTCCTCTTGTTCTCTGCCCTCCCTGTCCTCCTTCCTTCTTCTAATCATTCATGGTGACAGATTGACAGAAGTGCCCCCACCACGTAAAACTGCCTCTGGGCACAAGTACAAAACATAAAACATTTAGGGAAAATCATCCAAGAACAGTTGGCACTGTGAGTAAAACTGCTTTAAACACTCAACTGTAAGCAACCGGTTTAAAACTCTGGCGCAGCTGAGCCCTGGCGTCGGCCTGGCCAGCTCTGCAGGTGCCCCGTCCGCTCGCCCTACTGGGCCCTCCTGTTGGCAGCTCCCCCTCCCCTGGCCTCCTCACCTCCCTCCTGACACCAGGCAGCAGTGCCTCTTTCCCCAGAGGCACAGCCCAGGAAATCCCAACACTGGAGGACACGCAAGGGGGAGAGTTCTCTCTTTTGGATGCTGTGTCACTAACCCCCATCACACACATCCCCGTACAGGGCTGAGGGTGCATCAGGTCCGAGCAGGACTCCTCTTCTGACTGGCGCACTAATTCCATGGACGCCTTACAAAGCCTGGTCTCTCCGATCACTCGCGCTCTTTGCACAGCATTTGTGATCCACAGAGTAGTTTCAGACCATGTACCCCACTGGCCTTCACAACAGCCTGTGTGGTGGGCTCCCAACCCCATTTTGAGATTCAGGAAAGGCCCAGATGCAACTGCCCACACCACAAAGCTGGCAGGTGGCAGAGCTGGGACAGGAACCCAAGTCTTTTCCCTCTTTTACAGCCTCCCCACTGTGTCCGGCTACCTCTCAGCCCATATTTGGGTACCTCCTTAGGCTCAGAGATGGTCTCCTTTGGGCCCTTGGGCTCAGGACAGGGGAAGGACAGGTGTGGCTTCAGGAAGAAGCAGCACAGGGGAGGGGTGCCTGGAATGGGCCAGGCCCATGGGGTCGGGCCTCCCACTGGGACCTGGTTGTCCTCCTCCCTAGGGAGCCACCTCAGGCCCTGTCCTCTTCCCAACGACATACCTAGGTCCAGGCTTCCCAGAGCAGCGGGCACCCTCTGTGCTACTGACACTCCATCCCCAGGTCCCAGGGGGCAGCTGCCCTCTCCTGTGTCCCACCAAGCTCACCACTCACCCAAGTCCCTAACCATGCTCAAGACACCTCATCACACTTGTGAAATATAGAGCACTTCCCACCACTCTCACTTCATTTAATTCTGGCAACAATATTATTAAATTGGCATTAAAGTCCCCATTTAACAAATGAGGAGGGCACAGGCTTAGAAAGGTTAAAGGAATCGCCATGAGTCACTAACAACTAAGAAATGGCAGAAACATAACTGGGATCTAGGTTCTCGGACCCAGAGTTCAGTACTACTTCCACCGCCACTACTGTGGCCAGACAAGTACCAGGCCGTCATCTATCTGCGGTGACAGTCTCATCTGCATGCCATACCCTCAGAGCCCTTCCTTCCCATAGCTGCCTGTGTCAACTGTGTCCTGGCGGGCTCTGCATCCATGAATGCATCTCCTCTCCTTGCCTTCCTCACTCTTTCACTCAACATGCATGTGCTGGACACCTGCTACATAGCAGGGACGACATGAAGTGCTGGGAACACAAATGATGAACAATACGCAGCCCCTTCCTAGACGGTGCTTCATGATGGGGATGGGGAACCATGAGTGAAGAAGCTGTGAAATCACGTTGTAGTGGTCTCCATGACAAAGCAAGTGCAGGTTACTTTGGAGCCTTTAGATCAGAGAATCTGGGCTGGTCTCCAGAGACAAAAGACTTTTGAGAAATGAGACCTTTGATATCTTACCCTAGCTATGAAAGTTTCACCAGGCAAAGAGGAGGAGGTAGGGAATCCCAGGCAGGGAGGACAGCATGGCATGCCTGGGACTGCAAATATTTCACCCTGCAGACAGCATAGACCAGGGAAGGCACAAGCCATGAGAGATGAGGCTGGAGAAATGAGCAGAGTTCAGGTCATACAAAGGCAGGTCAGTATCTGGGTACCTTGGAGCCTGAAGGCAATGGAGAGCTACTCGAGGTTTCAGAGAACAGAGTGGCAAGAACAATTGGTATTAATAGAGATATTGGAGGGGGCAAAACTGGAAACAGGTAGATAAATTTGGGCATTCAAGCAGTAATCCAGAAAGCATTAAAAATGGAGAGACAGAAGCATTTCAATGATACTGCAGAGATAGATTGGACAAGATTTGGTGTTTTTAGAAGATGGATAGTGAAAGGAGTGTCAAAGCTGCCTTCAGGTTTTCTACCTTGGGAATCCAGGTGGAGGGTATCCAGAGCTTAGACCACTGCTGAGCACGTGGCAGATGGGCAGTAAATGTGTGTCAAATAGATGGATTCTCCAAGGGAAGGGATACAGGAGGAGGAGCAGGTTTGTGGTGGGGGGTGGGGGGTGGAAGGGAGGATGAGTTGAGTTTTGGAGATGTACGGCCAACAGTAGGATACACAGGTGGTCTGAGTAGACGTAAAATTCTAGAGTCATCAGCTGACAGATCAGAACTGAAGCCATAGGATTGGACTCAATCACCCAGAGTAAAAGCGAAGGAGGCAGAGAACTGAACACTGAGAAATATCAAAAATGCAAGGAAAGGGAGAGGAAAAGGAACCTACAACGGAGACCACAAACAAGCACCCAGAGAGGCAAAAGAGAAACTGAAGAAAAATGCACCATGAAAACCAAGGAAAAGAAGGCATTTCCAGAAGGAGTGGCCGACCAGACATGGAGAAGTCAAGCGGGACAAAGGCTAAACCTGCCCACCGCATCCAGTGACACGCACGGGTCCCAGTGACCTCAGCAGAGTGGCAGGCGAAAGAAGATGACTCCAATGGCTCAAGGACGTAATGAGAGATAAAAATAGGAAATGATGAGAATGTTTCAGGAAGGCTGGCTGTGACGGAGCCAAGAGAGACAAGGCAGTAACCAGGGACGTGTGTGAAGGCAAAGAAGGGTGTACGTTTGGCTGTGGAAGGGGAGATATCATGTTATATGTTATACGGAAGGGGAGATATACATGTTATATGTTATACACATGCATCATGCTTAAATCATGCATAGATAAGTTCGGGAAGGGGAGGAAGCATTTGAAGTTTTAGCAGAGAAATGAGTTCATTGTTGTGTGAGGTAAAGTCCCTGAGCAGGAGACAGAAAACTCAGCCTCAGGCAGGAGGGTGCGGGGACAGGGACGGCCAAGGTGCCGGCACACTGGGGAAGGAGGGAAACAGGTGGAAGGCACTTTAGGCTGGGGGCTGCTGCTGTCTCAGTGGTTCTAGAGACAGGATGATGGGGGAAGAGGATGGACTGTCGAGGAAGTTCAAGGAAGGCAAAGAGAATATGAGATCACTTCTTACAGAAATGGAGAGATGGCTGCCCAGGGAATCAGACAAGAATGACTAGAGTTACCGAAGGCTCAGGAGAAGCCAGAGGCCGTGAATTTGAGGAGGCCAGTCTTGTCAGCAGTGTGTGTACAGGTGCGCACGCGTACGTGTGTGTCTGTCTAGCAGCACTCATGCCCCAAACTGATAAGTGAAAGTAGAGCACTGGATTGATTGATCTAGAGTTTAGAGTTTTTCCAGTTCATGAGACAGAAGCAATGGATCAAAGTATCTGAGGATGTTGCAGGAGGGTGGTGATGATGGTTACTTTTATGTGTCCACTTGGTTACTGATGATGGTTACTTTATGTGTCCATGAGGTGCCCAGACATTTGGTCAAATGTTATTCTGGGTGTGTCAGTGAGGCCATTTCTGGATGAGATTAACATCTGAAAGCAGATTGTCCTAGCTAACATGAGTAGGCCCCATCCCGTCAGCTGAAGGCCTGAATTGAACAAAAGGGCCAATCTTCCCATGAGTAGAGGACAACTCCCCCTGCCTGCCTGCCTTCAAGCTGGGACATTGGCTCTTTCTTGCTCCTGACTCAAACCGAAACACTGACTCTCGAGCCTGCCAGTTTTCACATTGCAACTGCGTCGTCAGCTGTCCTGGGTCTCCAGCCTGCCAACCGCAGATGGAGGACTTCTCAGCCTCCTTACTTGCATGAGCCAAAGTGGATGAAGACTGAGGCAAAAGCCACGTACGCGTTCAGTGACTGAGGGAGAGTGACTGAGGGGCCAGTGGGTGGCCATAGTGAAAGGGAAAGAGAAACCTAGAGCCAGACGACACCAGCCTACTGAGAGAGGGAAGGTCCGGACCTGGCTTTGGAGCATGCAGAGGACGCCAGCCCCACCCCCCAACCCTGAGGCATGTGCCTGTGAAAAGGTGTCTTCAGAAGAGACCCAGTTCCCAGCCAGGGCCAGAGGCGGAAGGAGCTTTGAGAGAAAGTACAGAGGATGTGGGAGGATTTATGTGTCATGGGATGGGGCACCAGAGGACAGAGGGAATGGCTTGGGAGGCCGGGGAGTAGAGAGAGGTGAGTCCAAGAGGGGCCCTGCAGGGAAGTACAGGTTGGATGGGGAGAGGAAAGATGGTGGCAGAGGGGATGTCCAGGTAGTGTGGCAGACACAGTACAGTACAATGTGTTCCCAGATCCCATGTCATCTGCCTCTCCCTGGGCACATAGAAAAACTGCCTTTCCCACCTTCCTTGTACCTATACAAGGGCTGACTGGCGTCTGGCTGATGGCATGTGAACACAAGTGGTCTATGCCACCTCCTATCTTGGCCATATGTCCCCACGAGTGCGTGTTTGTACTCTCCCCCCCTCCAAAGGCTCCTTTGGAGAGCACTTGTTAGTATGGCTGCATCACAGAATGCAAGGGACAAAAGAGCTTCCAAGAAAAGGGGAGTAAGGAACAGAATGAGGGGGAGGTTTGAAAATGACAGGGCTTTCACCCTTTGGGGCCCTGGCCTAGGCTGTCACTACTGCCATAGCCCTCTGGGGTCCCCAACCTTCCTTCCTGCCTCACCTCTGCCTCCTCCCCACCTCCCTGGGCCCTGGCCAAGCCCCTGTCACTGCTGTCCTTGGATCCTGCACCCCAGGTCGTCCTCCTTCCCATTCATCTGTCTGTCCCACTCCCCCAATTCTTCGTCCCCTGCCTTCCCTGTGCCCTGCATCTCCCTGGCCTGCGCCTCCCTCTCTTCTCTCTCCTGCTTCTGTCTCTGGCTCTCGTGTTCTCCCTCTGCTTCTTTGTCCTCCCTTTCCTCCCTCTCTGTCTCCTTTCAAATCAAATCAACAAGTATTTATTGAGTCTGAGCCTCCTTCTCTCTCTCTCTCTCTTTCACTCTCTCTCCCCCACCTTCCTCCCAGCCCTGGCTCTGTCTCCCTCTGCTGCCCTGTGGTCGGCTCCACCTGCCCAGGAACAGCCCACATGGGGCTGGAGCAGCAGGACCCCAGGGGTGAGGGGACTAAGCGTCCCTTGCACAAACTTGGAACACCAGGCTGGGAGTCTCCTCTCTCCCCGGCTCCTCCTCCCTTTAGGCAGCCCGGGGAGCCTGCATTATTTAGAGAAATTATTTAGCATTCTGCTTCTGTCATTCCTTGCCATGGCGCTAGGCCCTGATATGTGATAAAAATATCAACGTTAAATCAACTCTGACAACTGCTGTTTACTTGCCGTGTCACTAGAGCCGGGGGCAGAGCCGACAGCTCCTGCAGGACCTGAGCGCCAGCAGCAGCGGTGGCAGCGGCTCCCAGCAGCGGTGGCAACGGTGGCAGCGGTGGCAGCAGCTCCCGCGGCCCAGCCCCAGGAGGGAGCCCGGCTCTCGGAGAGGGGCAGCCCCTGAGGATGCCGAGCCTCAACCCCCCCACCCCCAAGTCATCCCCACTTTGCTCAAACTCCTCCCCCCCCCCATAGCACTGATTTTACTATCGGTAGAAAAATTCCAATAAAAGAACAATTGTGCCTTTACAACATGCGTGGCCCTGTGTGAGCACTAGGCCAGGTGGCAGCTTCTGTAAAGTTCGACATCAACTCTGGCAGGTGGAGATCTCATCCACATGTTACAGACTTTAACACTGTGGCTTGGAGATGTTAAGTGGCTTTCTGGAAGACACACAGCTAAAATGCACGGAGCCTGGGTTAGGCCTCGGGCGTGGCTGGAGCCCCTGGTTGCACAGTTCTAACGAGCTGGCAGAGGGCACTGGTGTGCAGTGACCAGATCCAGCCCAGACCCCTGATGAGGCTGTGAGCAGCCTCTGAAGGCCGGTGCAGATGGATCTCTCTCCCTAGCATCTGACCACCCTCTTGGGAAGAACCAATTCCCCCCATCTGGGGGTGGGAAGCTGGACAACTTGACCTCCCTTGAGGATGGGGGACGAGCACTGGGGAGACCTCAGCACCCTCCCCTGCAGCTGCAGCCACCACCCGCCCAGCTCTCCAGCCTGCAGCACCAAGGCTCAGCCTGGACCCATCCGGCAAGAGCAGACCAGGAAACAGCGATCATAAAACTGCAGGCGCAGGGGACAGGACCCAGGGAGAGCAGGGGGAGGGAAGGACAGACCAAGAGGCCAGGAACCAAGGGAGACAGCTCTACCCTCACAGGACACTTGTGTGACCAGAGCACCCTCGTGGCATCTGTCTCTTCTTGGGAGCAGAAGCAAAAGTCTGAGCACATTAGGGCTGCTCAGAAAATTTTAGCAGATTGGATTTTCTTAACTATAGGCACAGAGTGGAGAGTGCTAACACCATCTGACCAGAATCTCCAGGGCCATGGATAATGGTCCCGGGTTAAGGTCTCATCTGGTCATTGAGAATAGGACTTAGGGGCTCCAGACAGTAGAAAGTCAACATTGCGAAGGGGTTGCCAGCCAAGCTAATGGGGTGTGGGCTGCTTTCATGGTAACATGAGGCCCCAGATGAAGGCGGCCATAGTCCTGTCTGACTCTGGGGCCTCAGCCCTCCCCTGGGAACAGGGTTCAGTTCTGAGAGTTATGCTTTAGAAGAATTTGGACAGAGGAGGGCAACCAGGATGAGATGAACTTCAAATCATGTCATAGGAGAAATGTGAAAGAAATTGGACTTATGTAGTCCATAGAAAACTTACAAGGACAAACTATCCAATACTTAAAGAGCTGCTATGGAATGGACTTAACCATTTGGCCCTTAAAAAGTGGAATTCAGACTATTGTTGGAAACTGTAGAAAAAATGATTTGGGCCCTGTATGAGGTCACAGAAGACAGGGCTGACTGATGTGTCGTGCAGCAGTGCTTCCTGACGTCTTTCACATAATGGCTCACACAGACGCCGGTCCTATCTGTGCGGCTCGCTGGGGAAAAGGGATGGAGGAGGTTGCCCATAACCATGGGTCACCAGCAATGGGACAATGACGCCCAATGTAGCAGTTCTAGGGCTGGGAAGGATTCACAAAGTGTGCCTGGGAGCACACCGGAGAAGCTGGGTAAGAGTAGTGAGCTTCCTGTCGCTAGAGGTGTGCAAATAAAGACTAGATGAGGATTTAGGGGAAAAAATGTACAGCAGGAAGGGTTCAAATATTAGAGAGTAAGCTGGTCTCTTCCATCTCAGAGCTTCCAAGATTCTAGGCCTCCAAGGCCCAGAGGGGAGAGGCCCAGCTATTCCATGCACATGCGTGTGCCCAGCAAAGGGGCCATCAGGGTCTTCCCTCTGCTCCCTGGAGAGCAGGGGGTTTCTGCCTTAGCTAGCCCCTCACAAGTGTGACCTACGTGAGCACACTCACCATGCTGGGGGACAACCCCAGGGTACAACCCTCCCATTAGCCTCCCACCCCTTCGTGGGATAAGCCCTCCAGATGGACTAATGAAAATTACCCAAAGTGAGTTCAACTGAGCAGAAGAGAGGGGAATGGACCCCATTAATTATCCCTAGGCCAAGCCTCATGTGTCATCCCAAACACAGAGCAGTGCCACTTCAGGCGGACAATAGCAATTAGTGATATGGGATTTGAATGTTGTCAAAATAAAGCATCCAAGCTCTGCTCACAGGATGTGAGATGAGGACATGGCCCCAAGTTGGCCCCACAAGACTATCTCAGGATGTCTGGTGGAAGGGATTGGACTTTAGTGCCAGGTAGATCTTTTAGCTGGTTCTCCATTTGTTGGTTGTGTGACCTGAAGCCAGTTACTGGGCCTCTCTGAGTCTCTGCCTCCGTAGCTGTAAAACAAGGTGGACAGAGCCCACCTCGTGGGCTTGTTAAAGGCTTTCATTAGATCATGTGTGACATTGTGATGGACACCCTATGTGACGTGGGGAAAGTCATTGCATCCATGAAGCCCTAGGGTCTCCCTCTATAAAATGAAGTGGTTTGTCCGTAAGATCCCTAAGTTTCTTTAAGCTCTAAGGTCCTATAATCTAAGATTTGGGAGCTTGTGGCCAACCCTGGGGTGGGCCAGGAGAAGCCACCCTCCAGGACTGTAAGGTCAGTCCCTGGAATCCAATGCCTTTCTCCCTCCCTCAACTCCAAACTCACTTCCTCAGTTCAAGTGTCTCCAGATCATCTCCCCTCCCACTCCCCACCTCCACTCAAGCCAGACACCAACCCTGCAAACGTCTGTCAATACACATGGCCTAGAATCCCACGAGACCCAGAAATAACTAGCTTTAGATTTATGGAGCACTTTGGTGTCCCCAGCTGGTTGCCCTCCACCTCTGCCCTGCACTAAAGACAGCCCACTTCTTGGAAGATAAAAAGCCACTAATTGTTTCCCTCTCCACTCCAATATTGATTAGGAGAGTATGAGGCTATTGGTGTTTCATTGACAGCCAGCTGGCTCCCTTGCCTGGGGGAGATGGTCCTTAATAAGACAAAAGAGGAAGGGAAAAAGCCGGTTGGGTTATGGGATCAGAAACCAGGAAGGCTGGCTGAGGGGTGAGCTGGGTGGCTGGGCGAGGTGGGTTTATAGTTCTGCATTTCTGGGACAGAGGTTGGGGACCTCAGCTGCCCACCTCCAGCCTGGCCCAGCCAAGAGGTAAGGTGAAGCCTGTGGATTCATACACACTCTCTGAGCTGGGCCCTCTCAACTCACCCCGTGCTCAGGGTGCTAGATATTATCAGCTCCCTCCTCATCCTATCTGCACCCTTCTCCACCCTGCTGTGTGTCCCAGAAAGCCCACCTTTATAGGTGGCATCACCCAAGCTCCCTTGCTCTCGGGCATCCGTATGAGTTCACCTGGGGAGACACTGACAAGACACTGGCGAGTGGAAGGAAAAAGGCTATGTACTCCCCCCTCGCTCACCCTCAGACATCTACCGAAGGCCATAAGCCCTATGGCTGCAGCCGTCAGCTGGTGGTCGCTGCTGTCCCCATTCCTTTCAGGCCTGGGTGGTAATACCCCACCCTACTGCTATGCCCAGGGTACTTAACTTTCCTCTTTGGTTTTCCTTACCCTGCCTACACTTCTGTGAATAACCCCGATGTTAGACCCCATTTACACACCCTTGGAGTGGGCCATCTGCTTCCTGCTGGAGCCTGGTCTGGCCTGCTCCTTGCTCTAGACCGATCAGAGGCCCTGTTCTCATCTCTGCCCTGCTGTGAGGGTGACAGGAGCCCAGTGAGCGGCAGAGTATCTAAGGAGCTTCAGGGTGGACACCTGGTATCCTCACAAGTAAAAGAGGCACCACGCAGATATGGGAACCAACGCCCACTTATGTAACAAAGTCAACGTCTTCTTGCCTAGTCCCTGCCTCCAACAGGGAGTTTCTCCTCAACCATCCATTCTTTCTTCCATTCAATAAATCTTTGGTGAACCCATTCTTCGTCCCAGGCACAGTGCTAGGCACTAAAATATAAAGATAAGTAAGACACAGTTTCTCCCCTAAGGAGCTCGAAGTCAAGTGGGAGTCAGACATGTGCAGAAATGAGGACGCTGTGTGGTTGGAGGTGCCAGGGAGGGGGTCTTCATGAGGCACCGTGGACACTGTCCACCTCTTTCTGAGAACCAGGGAACCGGATGGGGTGTCTTAGTCCACCCATCAGTGCACCCAGAGACAAATTTTCTCTGTTAGGGACTGTTTGGATATGGACCTATCTGGAAGTTGAAGGGTGACCTGGATGACAAATCTGAGCCCTCGCAAGGCCACAACCTCAGGAGTCCCCAGCCCAACCCACGGAGCGTTCCCAAAGCCCTTGGCTTTCTTCTCTTTAAGCTGCAGGGTGGTCAGCAGCGGCCTCACCGTTTCTCCCGGGGTCACTGGCTTGGAGGAAGGGAGGGGAGCTGGGCCCCAACCAACATCCCACTGGTCCCTCAGACTGCCACCCTCCAGCTGCCAGACAGGCAGGTGTCAGCTCAGGCTCCAAAGTCACAGATCCCCCTGACAAGGGCAGGATTTCTTTCTGGAGCCTCTTCCCTGGAATGTGTTCCATCAAGGAAGGGGCCTGTTTAAGGGAGCGCTAAGGCTCAGAGAGGAATTTACAGGATTAATTTTTAATTCTTGCCAGCATCAGTAATTTGGTTATTAAAAAGAAGGAATAATAAAATAACAAGCTGATCCCATACCGTTTGATAAGGTTCTCTCCTCCCAAACATACATGCCTGTGTGCATGCATGCACACACACACGCGCGCACACACACACACATACACACCCTTGTCAGCTGTCTCAGAAAAATCCATGGTGGCTGCAATGAGCATCAGGACCCCTGATCTCAAAGGGCGAAAGTGGGGTCAAGGTGAGGAGGCTGTTTCTTTAGTTGCCACAGACAGCTATTCACAACAGGTGGACAAAAGTAAATTAAGCAATTCCAGAGCCTGAATATAAAGTTGGGGGGGGGGGGTCGTTTCCAGTGCTACTGACAATGAATATTAAATAAGTCAAAATCCACCCAAAATGATTTTTAAGAATTGAATTTAATTGAATGTTGTCATGTAGATCCTACATTTGAATATAATCAGATTATGAATCATACTCCAAAGACTTCAAAACCTACAGAGAGCCATCAAGCAAACTCGCTTCTGGCAGGAAAGGTTATAGAAAGTCATTCTGACATTCAGCACACATTTATGAGGGACCTACTATGTGCTGAGCACTGTGTCAGACTCTGAGACATAAAGGTGAGCTAAAGACAGCCTCGACCCTCAAGTTCCTCACGGACTGGAGAGAGAAGACGCGTAAACAGGTGGTGATCACCGTGCACTGGGACAGCCTGGGCCAGAACACGGTGCAATGGAAGGACAAAAGGGGGAACAGCACCTCTGTCCTGGGGGCTCAAAGAGGGCTTCACAGATGCGGTGACCACTAAGACGGGTCTTAAAGGGCATTTACCAGAGGGACAAGGGATGAGGGCATTCCAGGAAGGGGGAACAGCATATGCAGAGGCGCAGAGGTATGAAAGAGCCTGGCGTGTCCAAAGAGCAGCAAACAACTCACAGTGGGAGGGGTAGAGAGGGGAGCTGAGGCTAGAACATGAGTTGAGGCCAAATTATGAAGGCTTTTGAATGCCCAACTGGAAGGTTTAAATGTTGTCTAATATTAATAGCAAGAGCTGAGCAAGATAAGGCTGTTAGGCAATTAAGTGAGAAGCTAAGTTTGTGTTTTAGAAAGTTGCACATGCCTGCTGCTCCAAAGACTGCAGGGTCCTGGAGGCAGTGAGGACCAGGGTTCCTTGGAAAGCAGCATCACCTCCACCGGGAAGGGCTAAGAAAAGCTTCATAAGGTCACAACTTCAGGGATCCTGAAGTGGCATGGCCAGGTAGGGCTGATGGGTAAACAGACAGACCTGGAGGGGAGGGTGTCTGGGTCTCGGAATGGCATGGCTGGTACAGGGCCTGGTTCTCCCATCCGAAGGGCAGAAGTGGAGAGGACCTCGGGGGAAGCAGCCAGGACTCAAGATAAGCGTGCAAAGAGCCAGATCAGTTTTGTCTTGGGAAAAAGTCAGGTCATCCAAAACCTCAGGAAGCCCATGAGGCACTAAACAGGTAGAAGATTCTTTACTTGCAAATGAAACTGAAGTTGCATGCTGATAAACCCAGGTCTCAAGAATCAAGGCAGGATTTTCAGCAGTGGTGGTGTAAAGAGGTCAGCAAATTCTCTTCCCAAAATCAATTACAAAACTGGACAAAATAGCCAAAGGGAAAAAAAAAATCAGGATTCTGAAAATCAGCCAAACGCAAAACAACAAATTGAGAAGTATTTATTCATGAAAAATTGAACTTTGGATAAGAAAAGTGGGTTTCTGGAACGTTCTAACCTGGGCCTCTCCCGTCCCCACCCCCAGCTGTGGCTTTTCTTGGGTGGGACTGACTATGAAAACAACCATCTTCGCTGCAGGGGGACTGATTTGATTCAGAGCAGAAAGCTTCAAGCCTGCGGGTGTCCAGTGGTTGACAGCAATAATGTCTGGCTCAGTGGGAAGAAAATGGCCCACGGCTCTGTGAGACTGAGGTTATAGCCCCAAATGGGACAAACAGCAGAGAAGAAATAGCCAGAAATTTAGCAGGGAGCTCCTGGAAGTCAGAGCTACAGAGGGGCTGGAGAAGTGTCCCTTCCTGATATCCCAGGGGGCTGACATGCACCAGGAAGACCTGGGATGTCCAGGTGGGAAGGAAAAGAAAGGAAGACTAGAAAACTTCCTGAACTTCGAGTGTGTTCCTCCAGTCTGCACGCAGAGGACGGGAGCCTTTCTAGCTCAAGGTGTTTGCACACACTCTGACCGATTACTGGCTGGCCACCAAGCTGCACAGACATAGAGACAAACTTTAAGAAGCCAGGCTAAAAACTAAAAAGTTTTTTTAACTGAGTGGAGGCATCAGCAGCTCTGCAACACTAGGGAGACAGACTCCCCAGATTTAGTCCAAATATGTTACTTAAAAAAAAAAAAAGCAACAACCACCCTCAAGAGGGAATTTAAAAATCCAGAATTTGTAAAATGTATGATCTTAAATGTCCAGTTTTCAACAAAAGTATTACAACATGCAAAGAAACAGGAAAGTAACACATACTCAGGAAAAACAACAATCACAAAAAATGTTCGATAGAAACCAACTCCAAGTGGACCCAGATATTGAATTTAAGACAAAGACTTCAAAAACAACTGTTTATAAATGTGTTTAAAGAACTAAAAAAAAGCCATGTTTAAAGAGTTAAAAGACTATATGATGACAAAAGCTCAACATTTAGGGAACTGCAATAAAGTAATAGAAACTATTAAAAGAACCAAAAGAAACTCTAGCATTGAAAAATACAGTAATGGAAATTTAAAAATTCAGTAGATGGGCTCACCACCAGATATACAATGTCAGAGGAGAGAATGAGTGAACTTGAAGATAAATCAATAGAAATTATCCAATCTGAACAACAAAGAGAAAAAAATGATCGAAGGAAAATGAACAGAACCTCAGAGGCCTGTGGGTCAACCTCAGTTGTACCGATATACCTGTTGTGAGAGACCAAGAATGAGAAGAGAAAGAGAAAGGGGCGGAAAAGTATTTGAAGAGCCAGGACAACTTCCAACTTGAAGACCCCTTCACCACCCCACTTTGGATTTGGGGGAGTTGGGTAAGGAAGGCCAGAGACTGCTGGGGGTGTGGTGAGAGTCCCTGCAAGCTTCAGCTCTAAGCTGTCTCTCAAGAAGAAACTGGACCTACTGTGTGCTTGGCACCGTGCTAGGACTTGAATCAGTCCGTTGGCCCCCATGAGAGTCTGAGAGTCATTCCATAGCCACGTGCTCAAGACGCAGAAGAGGCTCCGAGAGGTGAGCCCCCTGCCCAGCTCACAAAGCTGGCAAGTGGCTGAGCTGGCGCTGGCACCCCAGTTCCCTCTTCATCATGCCTTCCCTCCACACTCCCCCTTGTCTGGGGGACACCCCTGTGCACACCACCCTGAGGGCCAGAACCTTGCGTCTCAGGCATTTGGATAGTTCCGGAGGTCAGCCCCAGGAGGCCTCAGTGAGGAACTGTTGAACCCCCATTCCCGGCCCCCTTTTGTGTCTCTATGTGGATGCCCTGGATGCTTAGACTTTCTGAGCCTCAACGTCCTTGTCCCTTAAGATGGGAGAAATCACGTCTGCCCCCCACGAGCGGTAGATAACTGCGGGAGAAAGTACAGGAAAGGGGCCAGGAGAGTGTGGGCTGGCAGGGAGGTGGGGGAGAGAGCAGGGGTGGCAGAGCAGGGTGCAGGGGGACTGGAGGGCTGGGAGGGGCTGGACCCCTGAGGCATGCTGGGCTGGAGAGGCAAAAGGTGGGGCAGAGCCCTGGGGTGGTGGGGGGAGGTGGGGGGGTATCTCATGCTGGGAACCCACCCGGGACATGGGGGCTGGAGGCATCCTAGGGAGGATGTGAATCAGGGCAGGGTCTCACGGGTTTGATGCCCCAGCTGCTGGGGAGACTGCAGCAAGTCCTCAGGTCGCCAGCACGCTCAGAATTAAATAACTGCGACTCCCCTTTTATTTCCTCTCTGACAGCAACTTATTGTGAAGGCAGCCACTTCTGACATTCTAATATTCAGAGTCACATCCTGTGAGATAAACACATCGCTGTCGTCTGAGCCAATGATTTGTGCCAGGATAGGAGGAATAGGGGAGGGGCAAAGAGGGGCTGGGGCTGGGGCTGCTGGCGATCAGGGGAGAGAAGGGAGAGCACCCAGGTTCTACTGGACCATTCCGGGAGCCCCTGCCACAGCCTCCGACCCCAGGGTAGTTTATGCTGTCTGACCATCGCTCCCCAAGCTACCTGTTCACTCGATCAGTGTTTCTGAGCACTCACTATGTGCCACGCCTGTGCCAGGCACTGTGAGGGACTCAGAAGTGACCGAGGCACAGATCCACGTTCAGGAAGCTCACATGTCACGCGCCAACACGGGCAGGGAGCAGACATTCACCTGCACATGCCGCAGCCCGGTGGTGAGACTCAGTGCTCTGTAGACACACAGCCTGAGTTCAAACTCTCCCTCTGCAGCTTACAGGCAGGGTAACCTCGGGAAACTTTCCAAATGTAAGTCCTGCATCTTTAAAATGAAAGCAACAGTGTGGTCCGCCTCCCAATGTCATCCCGAAGATGAGATGAAAGAAGGCAAACAAAGCGCTGGCCGCCATCCCCACCCCCGTGCCTGGCACAGAGTGAGTGCCCAGGCTGGTTGTGAAAAGTGCACAGCAAGTGGGATGAAATGCTGCCAAAAAGAGGGGCCGGCAGAGCGCTGTGGGGTGCTGGGAGCACTGGCTCCTGCATCCCACAGTCCTGGGTTAACTAAGAGCTTACTGTGGTCCGCGAATCCCCAGCCGCCCTCAGACACAGGCAGGACCCCAGGAGGCTCAGAATGGCTCGGAATGACGGGATGCTTGCTGAGTTTCCTGGCCACACCAGTTGAGCTTCAGACAGCCAAGCACACGTGCGTGAGTGCACAGGACAGAATAGGGAAGCTGACCACACTGATGGGGGTGGGTCACTTCCAGGGGAATGGAAACGAACGACTGGGGGAAGCCAGGGGAGTTTTCTGAGGGTGCTCTTCCACCGGAGGATAATCCGGAAGGTTCCAGGGGACAAGGAGTCCCAGAGGAGGCAGGGAGGGCTGCTGCTGCAGGCCTGCTGCTGGCCTGGGGGATGAGGGGACGGCAGGGAGGTGCCGGCTCCATTTAAAGGACCAGCAACATGGAAAACCAGGGTCTGGGGCTGGTGGCAGGAGCAGAGGGGGAGAGGGGAGAGCCGGGCACTCCTGGGGCTTGTGGGATTGTGTGAACGGAGCCCAGATTTGGGTCAGGCCTTCCCAATTAGCCTTGAAAGGGGGAAAAGTCTCCACAGGCCTGAAAGGAAGAACAAAAAAGAGGAAGAGAGAAGCGAGGCGTATACCCTGAGGAGTCGCTGACGACTGCTCTGGCCTTTAAAATGCAGGGAGTATGGTAATCTAATAAACACGGCAACAAAGCGTTTGTCACCAAGCTAATTTTATTAGAACAGATCTCAAATGGCTAATTTCCTTTTACTAATGAGCAAATTAGTTGAATCTCTGATCTGCTTTTAAGGCACTTATACTAATAAAACATGAACGACAGTGAAATTTGTTGTGAGATGTGGTGACATGTGCATTTGGGTTGCAGGGAATCTCCAGGCGTGGAGGGCCATTCTAGCACAGCCTTGCCCAGGAGGTCTCTGGTCCGTGAGGACTAGCCTGGAGCCCAGCCCAGCCCAAGGGAGGGAGGGTGTCAACAGTGGAGCCAGGCACCCAGGGGCCAGCCTGGAGGAGGGGCCCCTGGGGTGAGCCCAGGCCTGGCTGGCAAAGCCCCTGTGGGGGGCAGGGCAGCCTCAAGCTTCCAGCAAAGCCCCCTTGAGGAGGGGTCTGCCCCTGCCTCCTCCGTCTCCCCCGACCTCCGAGCCCTGGGCAGTGTGTGCAGTGAAGTATTAATACTTCCCAAGACTTTCCCAGCCCTCTAGTGATGCAGGCCGGCTCACACCAACACTGAAAACCTTCCTGCCAAACCATCTTTCCCAGGGCCAGAGTTGGGAGGAGCCTGACTCCAGCTCTCTGAGTCAGTTATGCAGGTGGCTGGCGGAGCAGGCCAGCTATTTTCCTACACAAAGGGGCTTTGACCTGGTATTTATTGCAAACTAACCAGGGCAGGCCCTGGAGAGCTTGGTTTACCTGCCAGAGTTGGTTGCCACCTGTGGGAAAGATGTACAGGAGAGCCCTGGGCCAATCAGAGCCCAGGGATGGTGCCTCCAACTGCTCTGAGCTGGGCGGAGCTGGAAGGGGTCCCTGGCTTGCTTTGGTGGTGTGCTCGGTGTTCACAGAGAGAAAGCCCGGAGAAGTGTCCCTGCGCAGCGCCAGGGAGAAGGGCTATGAGATGGTTGGGAATGACCTGGCAACTACAGGACATCAACCAGGCTTCGCCAAGAAGGGGAAGAGGATTCCTGGGAAGGAGGTCCAGGACCAGGCAAGCTGCTCTGTCCGAAACGTGCTCTAGTAGTTGCCTGATGCCAAGAAGGGCTTGAGAGAGCTGGGGGGCTGGGGTGATGGGCACACCTGAGAAGCACCCCCAACAGTGAGCCTGCCTGAAAGACCCTCAAAATGCCCAATAGAGGGACAGATGACCGCCCTAAGTTCCAGTTTGGCATGAAAGGGACATGGGTTCAAATCTCAGCTCAGTCACGTAAGTTTGGGTCCAGCTCACCCACCTATTAGCTGTGTGATTTGGGTCGAGCTTCACAGCCTCTCTATACTTCAGCTTATTGCTCCTCAAAAGGGGAGATACTAGGACTTACATGAAATGTCATGCGGACTCAATAAGAAAAAATCCTGATACCTAGCAAGGGCTCAACACAGGTGTGTGTCCTTATTTCTGCTGGCTGAGTTTTAGGAGCTGCTGGCCCTTTTAGGTCATGCAGAAAGTATAAAAACAACAGAAAAAATAAGAAATGGGGGACTCCCAGGTCACGTGCTTCAATACCCTGGTAATTGAGCTGCTTAATGAAAAGGACTGTCTCAGGAAAAGAGAGCGTCTCATCGCCAGCAGCAAGCACGCACCTGGCAGGGATGCCCTGAAGACCCTCAGTTCCCCCTGGGGACTGCCATGCAAGCTGCCCTTGTGTGACACTTGCCGGAAGTCACATGTACCTACCACCACCCTCCTGGCCAACCTTGCCCTTCTCAAAATGCCCCAGAATGAATCTCTTGTCCCTCGGCCCTCACCAGCCTCCCCGGATCCAGCCCAAATCCAGCTCCACAAAGTGTCTCGGCAAAGTCGCAAGTAGATTTTCTCGGTAGAGGGCTCAAGGTAGGGGCATGGCAGGGACAGCACCAGGAGGCCAGACGTCCAACAGGCTGAGGGGCTGCAGCACAGTCCGCATGCCAGCTCTCGCGGCCACTTGTCTCTGTGTAAGTCGCTCGCTCTAACCTGCAGCGGAAGCCACAGCCACAGACCTCATCAGGACTCCTGGCGTCTCGCCACGTGCCAGCACCGCCCCCCCCACCCCACCTGTCCATACCTCTCCCCCTGCCCGCACAGTCCCCAGGGCCACCTCTCTGAAGTGCTCTGGCCTCATTCATTATTCAGCCATTTCCTCAGTTCCGAGGCCCAGGGGCCAGAGGGTTGGCAGTTTGTTCGCTCTTTCATCTCCCAGGCCGTGTGAGGAACGCATAAACGCTGGCCGGCGTCCAACGTGCCAACACGTCCCAGGTCCGTGCAAGCCCTCCTGCCTACTCTTGGGGACTCACTCCTCACAAAACTGCCTGCATGAATTACCCCCACAGCCAGAGCATGTCCCTCCTGGGCCTTGAACCCCACCCTGGGAGCCACAACCTGACCCCCCAGTGTCCCATCCCTGCTTCTAAGTGGCAGCAGAGCTGGGATTTGATCCCAGCATGTCTGAGTCCAAGTGCCAGCTCTTTACAAGTGGCAAATGGCGAGGCTTTACTATTCTGTAAATAGTACGCAGATCACCCGAGAACGCGCTTGGGGCCAAAGGCAGGAGAACAGCCTTTGCACAGCCCTGGGCAGAGGGAGAAAGACCCCTCCTGAAATGACGCCAAGATAGGTGCCAACTCTATAGCCAGCACTAGAACCAGCTTGGCACTTGTGCCCGACCCCTGCTTCAGTGTGCTGTAGGGAGGGGTTTGGGAGGCAGCCGTCTCCCTCAATGGTCCCACATGTCATGCCACATCACACGGAGCCATGACAGTGCTCGTCTTCCCTCCCAGGCTGCAAGTTCCCCTTCAGTCACTCAAGTTTCCCTCCCGGGAGGTACAGACCAGCAACTTGGCCTTCAGTCACCTGAACAAATGTAAGAATTGAGGGAGAGGGGAGATACAGGGTCAAATCACCTAGTCCTAAATGCTTCTTTTCCCTTTGCTGTCCTGGATCCATCTCCCCACAGCTTGACCCCCACGAGATGAAAACTGGAGCTTCAGTACACGTCTACAGCAGGCTAGAGTGGTTTCCGGGGCCAGGACGGGGAGGCAGAGTCAGCCAGCCTGCCTGCTGGCAAGCGGGGTGTTCACCTGCCGTGGGCTCCCCTGTCTCTGCAGATGGAGGAAGGTGGAGGGACAGATGGCACCCGGCAGAGGTGGCTCCCACCACCTCTCCCGCCCCTGCTTCTGGCACTACAGAATCAAGCCAGGACTGCGTCCATGAATCGAGTTTTGGTCTCCCCTCCATGAAGTCCCATTTCAGAAACAACCAAAGGGGATATTAAAGGAGAAGTCCCCTGGTGAGGCCAGAAAGCACAGGGTGGGAGGGAAGGGCTGGGTGCCAGGGACTGCTCGGCACCACTCTGGGCCCCAAAGTGTAGGTTACCTTGTAGAAATCGGGGGGCCCCTGCTGAGCCCCTGAGAAACATAGGACCAGGTGACAGGACCATACAAGATCTCAAAAGTATGACTTATTCATTGACTCCTGCAACCCAGGCTGCTTTCTCAGAACCTCACTCCGGGACCTGCATTTCTTCCCTGAGCTCTTTGCTGTGGTTCCTGCAGAAGGGACCTGTCTTAGCGTAAAGGATGTGGCAAGAGTTCTGGCTTCTCACTGGCCAGAAGAGATGAAGTTGGCCTGTTCAAGACTTTGTGAAAATCTGGGCTTCTTGGCCTAAAGATCTAGAGCTTCCAAAGGGTGGGGGGGGGGGGCTCACCTGAGCCTTCTCAATGACCCCCACCTCCCAGCCCCAGGAATCCAGGGTTTCATAGTATACCTGATCCAGAAATAATATGATTAGCTCAGCCTAGTCTGGCCCCAGTTCCTGCCTTCAGAATCTAATCACACACCCCATCCTCACACTGTTCCCTACGAGAGACCCCTGCCCTCATCTTTACTCCTTTTTGACTCAAATCCTCCCTGTGTTCAAGCATCAGGTCAAGTTTCACCTGGTCCAACAAGCCTTTTCCTTCTCTCCAGCCCCTGTTGATTCATCCCTTTCTATCAGCCCAAAACATGTATTTTGGCACTTGACCATATACAATTTGGCAATTTATTAAATATTCTTCTTAGACATTTCTTCCATTTTCCACATATATTACTGGTCTTATGTCTCCAGCCAGGCTAACAGCTGGGAGCTATGTCTGTCTCTTCTCTAAGACTCCCCAGTACCCACCCTACGTCTCCTCACAAGGCCACTCACCTCTACCCAGACCACTGCCACCACCTGGTTTCTGCTCCAATACACCCTGTCCAACTCTGCCAAATAATCTTCCTCAAGCAGCCGTCTGATCATGCCCTCTCCAGCTCAAAAGCCATCCATGGCTCCCCACTGATAATTCAGTAAAGCCCGAGCTCCTTTACCTGGACTTCAAGATCCTCCACGGCTCCACTCAAACACCACAGCAACACAGTTCTTGTCTTGGTGGCCTTGCTCGTGCCATTCCCACCACCTGGCACACTTTTCCCTCCCACCTTCATTTGTTAAACTCTTACCCATTGTTCAAGCTCAAACTCAAACACCAACTGCCCCCACTTAACTGTCCACACCAAGAGGAGGATGCTCTCTACCCTGAACCCACACAGCGCTCGGCACCTCCGTTAGGGTCTTAGCCATGGCCTGCCTCTTCTCACAGGGCCTTCCTATGCACTTGCTTATCCTCCTCTGCGAGTCTAAACAACTGGGACAAAGACTATCCTGTATGTCCACAACCCAGTAAAAGGAGGTCACCAAGTGCCTTGGTCAGCTCAGGATGCTATAACAAACATCATAGACTGGACAACTTAAACAACACTTATTTCTCAGAGTCCTGGAGACTGAGAAGTCCAAGTTCAAGGTGCCAGTAGATTCAGTTATTGGTGAGGGCCCACTTCTTTGGTTTACCGAAGGCTGCTTCCTCATTGCATCCTCAAATGATGGAGTGAGAGAGAGCTCTTGTCTCTCCGCCTCTACTTAAAGGACACTAGTCCCATCATGGGCTTCCACCCTCATGACCTTATCTTAGCCTAATTACCTACCAAACGTCTCCCAAATACCATCCCATTGGCAGTTAGAGTTTCAACCAATGAATCTGGGGGTGAGGAAGTCAGTCCATGACACCAAGTCTTTCTTGCTTTCTCACATTTCCAAATATTTCCTTAAAGAGAACCAAGAGTCTAAGTAAGGATTTAATTGCTGTGATAAATACAAGGCCATCAGATGCAGGATGGATGTCCCCCTCCCTGTGGTCAGTGGGACAGGGAGTGCGTCTCAGTTGCTGGCTCCAAAACTCAACCCCACCAAGGACCTTAAAGCAGGTCAGCAATGGACCATAGACAATAGATGGGTCCCCCATCCTCCTTTCTAAGCCCTCTGGGGTTCCTGTTCACAGGACACCAGGTCTGGGGGAGATGAGGCCTCATGGGCCTATCTGCCAGCTTCCTTTGGACTCTAGAGATGAGGGGGGCTACTGCAGCACCCATCTGGCTGCTTAGGGCCATATGTTCTAAATAAGAATCTCCCAAGCCTGGGCAGCTGGTATGGCCAAGTATATGGCAGGGTCCTGAGGCTCTTCCTAACCTTCTACCTCCTCCTGCCAAGTTGCAGCTACCCCTCCCTACCATTTATGCCCACAGTCCTTGACTTTACACACACACACACACACACACACACACACACACACACCAATAGCCTCACCTGGATGGTCTACTGAACCTGAAATGAGCCAGATGGGTAGAACCATAAGGAAGACACAGAACAGTCCAGAACACGAAACCAGGAGCTCAAAGGCCTGGACAAGGGAGAGTCACTTCTTCAAATCTCAGTTTCCTCATCTGGACTGTGTAGAGTATCCACAGTGGTGACCCTGCAAAGCACCGTGCACTGGTTCCCCTTGCTCGACAATGGCAGCGGCACCGCCCTGGACACTGGGAACCGAGCTGCAGCCCCGCTCTGCACAAACAGCACGTTCTCACCCCAGAATGTTCTTTCATCTGCAGAGTGACGGAGGTTGACTTTCATCTCTCTGGTCCTTCCCACCCTACATCCTGCGTGTGCCCCTGACTGTCTGAAGTCCCAGCCTGCCCGCCTCCAAGTGCTGTTCGAGAATCAAATGAAAGTGAGAGTGCAGAGGTGCAGAAAGGCCTCGGGAGCCGGGAGGGAGGGAGGGAAGCAGAGAGCCCTGCCTGGTCTCGGCCTCCAGTGGGACATCACAGCCCCGGCTGGCTGGGCCCGTCTTCTCCCGAGGGCCTGGGGCCACCTGCACCATCTCTCTGATCATAGCGGCTTTGCAGGTGTCTCCGTGTGAGCTGGAAACGGTGGGCTTTTTGTAGTTCTGAGTTTAAGCTCTTCAGACCCCTCCCTCTGCTCTTTGCCTTATTAAAGTTTCTCTGGCCCAGCTTATGTAATATCCAAAACCAATTGCTTATTTTCCTGTCTATTTAGAAATGAAAGTGGGACTTAAGGGGGGAGCCTGCAGGCCGGGAGGCAGCCCCAGGCTGAGCCGGAGGCGCCGGGAGGGAAAGGCCAGGCAGCTGGCTTCTGAGCTTGGGCGTAAAGGAGCCGAGGGCTTGGGGTCTCCGAGGGCCTCGGGGTTGGAAAAGGCCCCCAGAGCTGAGCTCTCGGCTGGCAGGGTCCCTCCTCTGCTCTCCCTCACCCCCAAACAGGGCCCAGAGCACCAAGCTCTCTTGAGGCCACAGCTCAACCAGTGGAATGGCACTGAATCAGCCTGTTCCAACAATAGCCAGTCCTTAAAAGGAAGCAATTCAAATTCATCTGCAGGCTGCTCACGCACCCCTGAAATTGACCCCCCTACAGGGCTGGGATTCCAAGAAGGCTCCATGGTGAGGCATGGGTGGGCCCAGAGATCCAAGAGAGAAATCCCTAGAAAATTCTCAAGAGACACAAACAAAAAAGCTCTGGCAAAACTGTAGAGACAGTACAAAGGTCTGTGGTTGCAGGGGTTCTGGAAGAAGGAGTGATGAACAGGTGGAGCACGGGGGGAGTGGATTTTTAGGACAGTTAAACAATTCTGTGTGATACTGGAATGGTGGATACATGACATTGTGCATTTGTCAAAACCCATAGAATGTACAACACAAAGAGTGAATCTTAATGTAAACTGTGAACTTTAGCTAATATTAATGTATCAGTTTTGGTCCATCAATTGTAACAAATGTAGCACACTAATGCAAGATGTGAATAACATAGGGAACCGTGAGGGGGAAGCGGAGGGGACTATGTGGGGACTCTCTGTACTTTCCACTCAACTGTGCTATAAATCTAAAACTGCTCTAAAAAAATACAGTCAGTTAATTAAAGCAAACAAATATAAACACTTACTGCCAAAGCTTAGAAAAACAACCCAAATGTCCTTCAACAAGTGAATGGTTAAATAAACTGTGTTACGTGTGTATACCGTGGAACACTCCTCGACAATAAAAAGGAATGAACCATGCACACCATTCACACACACACACACACACACCCCTGGGTTCTAGTAACAGAGCCACTAACTTGCTGTGTGACCCTAGACAAACGACATGCAGTCTCTGGGCCTGAGTGTGGCTCCCAGTGAAACCCTCTCAATCCAGCACATCTCCCTGCCTCACTCTTGTCCAACAGGACAAGACAAGAGCTAAATGTGATACCTGTCCTACCTCCCTAGGAGGAAAAAGCTCTTCACAGAGCCTGGCTCCGTGGCAGCCCTGGTGGCGTCCCCACTTCTCAGCCAAGCAAGCACCCAGGACTTCCGTAGCCTGGCTCAGCCTGGGTCCAGCTCAGCAGGACCAAGAGCGCACGTGTCAGCAGGAGCAGCCACCTTCCCTCCCCAACGAGCCTCCAGCCACTCTGAAGTCCAACTACTCGCCTTCCCCTCCCGCCCCAGCCCTCCTCTGCTCTCCTGACTTGTCCATACATCACCAGGAATGCAATAACCTTTAGGAGAAAAAAAAAAAGCCATTTTGCTCTGAACTAACAGAGTCAGGCCTCATTGTTCCCAATATCGCCAAGCAATTTCTGAGCTAGAGGAGTGTTGAATTGGAGCAGGAAGATAGGCAATCGGGCAGGGTCAGCTGACATGGTATGGGGTGGGGGCTGAGAACTCCAGGGAGGTAGGAGGAAGGGCTCAGCTTGGAATTAGGAAAGAAGGCTGCTGGGGTCTCCACGGGCGCAGGCAGAGGTAAGGCTAACATTTTCTGTCTCTGTGCTTCCTAGCGCACTCACTGGGCTCAACTCCAGGTTCACCTGGAATGCAACTTCTTTATCAATTCACCACTCTCCTTTAAATAATGCCGACCTGCACTAGTAGCATGACCGTCCGCTGCAAGTTTCTACAGCAGAAATTCCAGGTGAAGAGAATTTGAACATCTTCAGGGCTGCGAAGACGTTGTCCAGTACCTGCAAGCCCAAAGGCTACCAGCCATCCTTCAAAACAGTGTTCCTGGGTCCCTCCTCCAAGGGAACCCCTAGCCCAGCTCCGAGACAATTAATTGTATCCTGCCCTGGCCACCGTCACATCTGTGCTCTTGCACAAATTTAGCACCTATCACATTCATTTAGCCGCATGACACAAACACAGCATTGAGCTCTGCAAGTTAACGCCTTAATGCTATTATAAATTACATTTATGAGCAAGGACTATACTTATTTATCTTTATTTCTCCGGTCCCGAATGCTGTTCCAGACACGTAGTTGGGACTTAATAAATGTTAAATGAACAGAATGCTCCGGTAGCTATACAACTCTGGGCGAGATGTTGATTGGCTGACACCAATTATCTAAAGGGAGATCAGAACACTCCTTAGGGGAAAGGAATTTATGTGCCGCAGTCCCTAGAACAGAGCTATCCAGTAGAACTCCGCAATGACAGAAACGTCCTGTATCTGTGCTGTCCTGTGCATAGCCACTAACGACACAGTGCTGGCTACTGACCACTCGAAATCTGGCCAATGTGACTGGGGAACCGAATTTTAAATTTTAATTAACTGAAAGTTAAATAGCCACATGCGACTGCTGGCAACTAAACTGCACGGCATAATTCTAGAAAAAGGTGTCTGGCAGGGGGCTGGGAGGGCTGGTGACTGGTAAATGAAACAGAACTTAAAGCTGGACAGACCTTATAACAGACCTGGACAGCAGGTGTGAGCACAGGCTCTGCAGCCACTCTGGCTTGGATTTGAATCCCCACATCTCAAGTTACTAGCAAATTCCTTCACTCTCTGTGCTTCTATTCCTCATCAGGATAACACGAATAATGTTACCACCTGGATTCCTGTGAGGTTCCAATAAACAAGTCAATGCATTAAAACAGTGCCCAGCATATGCATTCAATAATTACTAAGTGTTACTATTACTGGGTACATAGTAGGCATGCAGAAATGTTTGTTAAGCTTGAACATGCATCTGCAAAAGAGTATTTGCTAATATTTATTGAGCATTTGCCAAATGCCAAGCGCTGTGCTGAGAACTTGACAGTAACCTAGGAGGAAGGTATGATTATGGACATATCAGAGGTAAGAAACTGAGGCTGAAGGAGGTGAAGTGAGTGCCTGGGTTTCACAGCTGGGGTGGCTGCTACTGACATCTAGTGGGTAGCAGCAAGGGAAACTGCTAAACTACGCACGGGACACCCCCACAGCAAAGAATTATCCAGCTGAGGACAACAAATAGTGCCGAGGTTAAAAAAGCCCTGGTGGGAGCCTCCTAGGCTGTGTTCAATACAGGCCGACAAGGAGAGACAGAGAGAGGAGAACTGAATCTCCACATTTCCAAAGGGGCCCCTTTCACTCGGTGCCTAGGCCAGTGCTGTGGCAGGGCAGGAGGTTCAGGGAAATGATTCAGTTCTTCAAACCACAGACAGTCACTATGAAAGAGCTATGTGCACCGCAAGGGGGTGTGCTTGAAAACAAGAGTCCCCACTCTCTCCACACTTGCAATGAAACTGCACCAATGCAAGGCTAGGAAAAAGGGGAGGAGGAGCCTGGGGACTAGTCACCCCAGATGACGAATCGGGGGCAGGGATAAAATCACTCTGTCCCACACCCCCTGTGCTGAGTGAGACACACAGATGGCAGAGGAAAGGCCCAGAGCCACAATGTGAATTAAAAGCATGGAGTTCCTGAAGAAGCCAGTCATCCCTGGACCCCAATGTTCCTGGGCACAAAGCATGAATGACACCTTGTGCTCCTCTGTTTGGTGGAAAGTTGCCAAATCTCCAAGAGCTCAGCATGTCAACCGGACTCCACCATCAACATCACTAGCATTTACTGAGCACTCACTACGTGTCATGTACTGCACCGAGGCAAATCTCATTTTGCCTCATAACAACCCATTTTCCAGGTGAGATAACTGCGTCCAGCCCCAGACTGCCAGACTCTAGGGCAACAGCTTTGAGCCACCATGCTGTGGCCCCTCTCTTGGTATCAGAGGAGGGGAGATGCGGCCACGAATGAGACGTTCCCAAGCCACGCTCTGCCACTCCACGCAGTGTGACCAGAAGGCCCACCCACCCTTGCACATATCTTCATTCAGCTTCTGACCCACTGCAGAAATTGTAAGGGCCTCCTGGGCCTGACCACAGTGCCTGGCATACAGTAGGTGCTCAACAAACGTTTTTTTGAGGTGGACTGAAATGGAGAGGTTTGCTCCTTGAGCTCCACAGTGGAAACCAAAGTGGGAGCCTCTTCCTGATGACCTACTCTGTGCAGGCCTGTGCTTGCCACTCCCTCCCCAAGTGGTGCCCAGTAGGAAAGACAGGTGTGCAATGCTAATAGCGCACACACAGTCAGTGCTGGCACCAACAAAGCCCGTGGAAGCCCACACCTCGTGGGCTGAGCAATCAGGAGACAGGGAGAGAGCAGGAGAGAGGGTCTCACCAGATGCAAGCCCTTGGGCTGGAACTGGAAGGAAGGGGCGGGGTCCTCCTGACAGGCTTGGAGAGAGGGAAAAGTCATTCCCAGTGAGGGACCTGTGTGAACGAAGACACAGAGGAGCAAGACAGCTTCGGTGGGGAAAGGATCTAGTTTGATCAGAGCATGGGGACAAGACAGGACCACTCACGCTGTGGACAAATGCAGAGGGGCGAGGCAGTGGGAGTCCAAGAACATCCTCTGGGTGGGGGCGGGGCAGTGTTATCCACACTTCAAAAGGGATTTGCAAGGGAATTATTTATGGTGGTAACAAGCAAGCACTCATTTAGCTTATATCCCACATTATACAAACACAGCATTGAGCTCTGCAAGTTAAGGCCCTAATGCCACTCTAAATTAAATTCATCAGTGTCTTAATTAAGATCTATATTTAGTTCTTAATTAAAGGGGAGAGAGAAATCCACGATGTTGTATAGCAGAGATTTGGAATGGAGATAAATCATCTTTCTGCCAGTATACTGGGCACATGCCCATCCACTCATAAGACACAGCCCCCTACCAGGACTGGCAATCATTTAATCCTCCCTCCCTCCCTCCTTTCCTTTCTCCCTTCCTCCATTACTTCCTTCTTTCATTTATTCTACAGTTATTGAGAACCTACTAAAGCCAGGCTCTGAGCTTTGATTTTGGCACATAGTAGGGAAAAAAATAAAGATGGTCTCTGCCCTCAAGGGGCTTACACTCCAGAGAATAGCAATGGATACACATGTCCCACTTTGACATACCCTGGCTTCCCCCCACACTGACTTCCAGGCCCTTCCAGGGGTAGGGGGAGAATCCTGGCATCCAGACACCCTAGGCAATGCCATGGCATCGAGGAGAGAAAGAACCGGCAGAACACTGTCCTACACCAGTGACTTGCCTCTTAGGGTCTCATTCAACATTCTCTAAAACAAAAACATGCAGCTTCACAGCATGATGGAGAGAATCCCAGCCTGAAAGGCCAGCAGACCCATGCTCAAACCCGGCTGCACCCACATCTGTGACCTTGGGCACGTCACTCTATCTCTTAAAGTCTCCATCCCCTCTTCTGTCTAATGGAGACAACCATTTGCTTTCCATCTCTCAAAGATTGCTGGGAGGATCAGACAAGACAATAGCTGGGAGAGGCTCTCTAAATAGCCACATGCTATACACATGTATGTAATCATTTTTGTGGTACCTCCAGGGGCTACGATCAAGATCACTAAAGTTACAGGTATAGACACTTTGAAAGCAATTTAAAGAAAACTTAAGATGTGATATTAAGAAATAATCTAGCAAAAGTTTTGGAATTCAAGTACATTTTCTTTATTTGTTGGTCAGGTCAAATTCTTAGGCAGGGGACATTGAGAAGAACCCTGATTGTCTCATTTACATATCCATGTGGACAACCGTCTGGTTTCCGGAGTGAGACAGGAGGCTGGGAAGGGCTGGGAAGGGGACTCTGGTGCCATCGACCCATCAGCCAGAGTGGCCATGTGGGTCTTCCACGGTCCCCCTGCTCCCACCACGCTGGGCTAGTGCCTAAGTGGGCCATCTGCAGCCCCTTAAGTAGGGAACGGAGACTAGTTATCAGGAGGACGAGGAAGGGGTCTGTGAGATTCCCTTTTACCCTCCACTTCTAGCAGTCTCTAATATCGGCTGGGGCATTCTCCCCTGGGAGTGGCTTAACTGAGCAGTGGCTTATGAAGGAAGGTCCGGGCCACAAAGACTTGTACCAACCAGCAGTCTGGGTTCCTGGGAGGTCTAGTGACTTGGTCGGGTGAACAAAGTAGCAGAAGGCAAGAGCTAGAATCCACACCTGCTTTGTGCCAAGAACTGTATCCAAGAAGACATAAACATGAGTAAGACAGAGTTCCTGCCCTCAGTCCAGGGCGTGGGGAGAGGCTGAAGCCGGCACAAATTAGGAGGGTTAGTCTCAAAGCCAGAAGGACAGCCCTGTTGACAATCAACACAAATCTATCCAGCTGCCCATCCTCACACACCGCCCCCCAGGAAATATATTTCTCCAGGGCCAAACCAGGGCTCCAGGGACTGCTGGGCCCCTCCCAGTCTGCAGTGCCAAGTCTACCAGGGAAGAGGGGGTATTCACATCATGGCAGCGCCATGCCATGCACTGGACAGCGACAGAGTCTCCCCTAGCACAGGGGAAAGGACCAACAACTGGAAGCGTAAAGACAGGCGTCATCAGGGCAAGATGCCCTTTGGTCTCCAAGTTAAAGATGCTGGAGGGTGTTGGCGACAGGAAGGGATAGAAGTGCATCGCAGCTAGGGAAACAGATTGCACAAAAGGTACGCAATGAGAAAGCAGGGCGAGTTAAGAAAATCTGAGTAATTTTTGTGTAGTGGGAGGGGATGGGGCAGGTGAGGCAGGAAAGGTTGGCTGGGACGGCCTGGGGAAGACCTTGCTCAAGAGCGTTTCACTACTCCACTCGCCCTCAGGCCAGCCTTGGACACACGCACGCTTCCGAGGAGGAGGGGCCCAGGAGGAGAACCCTTGCGGGTACCGGCCCGGCTCCTCGCGCCCGGCGAGCCCCGCAGCGCCCCTCCACTGCCAAGCACATCATGGACAGACAACCACCCCCTTCCTAGCACAGCCCCGAGTGGGCAGGGGGTCACAGTTTATTTTCAAGCCGGCGACTTGCCGCCAGGAACACAGCGCTTACACCCGCGGAGCGGGCGGGCGCGGCGGGTCGCGGGAGCGGCGGGGGCGGGCGCCCAGCCGGCCGGGAAAGTTAACTTGGCACAATCGGTGCATCAAAGCGGCGCAGCTGTGGCTCGCGGAGCCGGCGCCGCTTTCTTCTCGCAGCTCCCTTCTCCCCGATTAATCAGCGGCTACAGCGCGCCGCTTTGATCCCCGAAATCAAACCCTCCATCTGATGGGTGACTTGATGTTATGCTAATCCGAGCTGATTGAGCTGAGATAATTACACTTCATCCAGGTTTCCTGGGAGTTCCGAATAAATATTGATGCACATCTGTCCCCCCGCTCAGGTGTAGCGGGGAGCTTTGCGCTGGCAACAGTTTCCGCCGGCCGGGAGTGCGCGCACGCTGCAGCCGCCCGCCCGCCTTCGCCGCCGCCCTGGAGCCGGGAGCCCGCCGGATGCCCCGAGCCTCGCTGCTGCGCAGGGCCGGCGAGGCTCCAGGCAAGTGACGGAGACCTGGAGCTTTGCTTTAAAGGCCTGGGTTTGAGTCGCTGCTCCCCAGTATGGGCGGTGTGGTCTTGGACCTGTCGCCTAACCTCTCTGAGCACCAGAGCCTACTCATCTCTCTAGACTGTGGAGACGATTAAGTGAGATGCATAAGAACCACCGAACTGCATAGGCGAGCTGCTCTCGGCCCTGCAGGCAACCCCGGGGGCCCTCCCCACCGACAGCAGGGGGAGGGGAGGAGGGCGCCCCCACCAGCGCCTCTTCCCAGCCCGCACTTACGCGCCGTGCAGAGCCAGGGCTGCGCGCTCCATTCAGTATAGAAATGAATAATAAAGAGCGTTTCGGTGGCGCCGCTCCTCCCCGCGGGCTAATTAGGTCGTGTTTGTAAAGCACTTGGAAGACAAAACGCGCCCCAAGTGTTAATTATCATTAGCCCTGTCCCCACAGGCTTCCCGCGAACTGTACGGGAAGCCCGGAGTGTCCCCTTGCCAGCCTGCGCTGCAGCGGCCGCGTGCCGCCCACCCCTCCTGGCTCCCGACCCGTTTCCCAGGCCTTCTGAAAATTGGAGGGGTGCGGGAGAGAAGCGAGGCACAAGACACAACTAACTGCGGGTGTAGCCATCCCCACTCCGGCTAAGGGAGAGGGGACGTCCGGAAAGGTCTCACTGAGGAGGCCCCCAGGTTTTGGAGAAGTGTGGGCGTCTGTCCAGCAACTAAAGCGGATGGTCTCCTGGCTCTGCCGCTGGACTGCCCTAAGCGGTGAGTGTGTCTCCCTAGATCGCTCAGGGTTTGCCCCTGGCCGCCCCCAGAACCTCTGCCCCTGCTGACCAGAGACCCTGTTGCCCAATCTGGGTCTCCTGTAAGGCCCAGGCCAGGGCTGAAGGACTGTGGGACGCAAACCCAAGCTCAGAGTGGGTTTGAGGTGTCCTAGGCCATAGTCCTGGCAGATCTCAGCCTTGCTCTCAGAGTGAGACTGCCCTGGAAGTCATAAAACAGAGATTATTGTGTAGTCCCTTCCCCTACCTTTATTAGCCGGTGATAAATATATGGCCGGGACTGGTGAAGGGTCCGGACACCACAGCCTGCTGGAAGCAGACCAAATCCATCTCCAGCTCCTCCTCCAGTGCTGGGGGGCACCTCTTGCTGCACCTTGGAGTAACTACAGCAATACTTAGAACTCTTTCCAGGGAAAAATAATCATGAATGACGTGGGGCTTCCGACTTACAAGCTGCATTGAGATGCATTATCTGAATAAGTCCTAATGATCACCTGAGGCTCAGAGATGATGGGGGCTCCCCTAGAGCACACCCGGTTAACAGCACAGGAGCCCAGGTATGCTGTCTCCACACCCTGCGGAGTATGTTCAAGCCCACCCCTCTTAGACTGGCTGCAGCTATATTTCCTTACACGCATGTAACTCTTGCATACTCTGTTGCTCACCACGGCTTTCCTGAAATGAGCATTTATCCGTCGACAAGCGTGCCCAGGGACATTACCTGTTGTCTTCAGGAGCAGGTGGAGCGGGAGGAGTGCCCAGACATCTTCCCCAGAAGCATGAAAGGACAGGCCTCTTGTACGAGGCCCAGCGGGGTTGAGTAGAGGGTAATCTCCACCCTCTGGGACAAAAGACTGTAAACTCCATAAAGCAGGGGTTGGACTTCACCCCAGCAATTCCTGGCGTGCGTGATACTGAATAACGTTTGTTGACTTCCAAACCGAGATAAAATGGAGAGGCAGCAGCCAGAGGCCTGTGAGAAGGAAGCACAAGGAGGAGAGTTCATGCCCCTCCTGACACCAGGCTTCTCAAATGTTCCAGTGCAGGAGAAATCACCTGGGGAGTCCCTTAAAGGGAAGATGCCTGACCCCAGCCAGAGATTCTGATGTAGCAGTCTGGTTAGAGGCCCTGGAATCTTCTCTAAATGAACTACACACACACACACACACACACACACGCACACGCGCACACGCACACGCCCTAGGTAATCCTGATGAAGTACATTCCTCCAACCACTCTTTGAGAGCCCCTGCACCCCAGGAGCTGAGCATTGCACAGAGACCCCCCAGAGGCCAGCCCGGTAGGAGTGCAAGTGAGGCTCCTCCTGGCAGGGCCATCTCGCAGGCCTGGCTGGAGAGTGGGAAACCTTTGGCCCGCTCTACAGGAGTGCCTCGGCTTTCAGAAGTGGGGTGGAGAGAGGCTAGGATCCCCCTCGTCCTGCAAGCCCCCTGCTCTTCTGCAGGGTCAGCCTGAGGGCAGAGCTTGTAGATGCTTCCTCTGAGGACGTCTGCAGGGAGGAGCAGCACGCAGTTTGCCAGACCCCAAAAATGCGCTATGTGTTGCTGGGTCGGCTGGGAGCAGGTGTGCTGCCTGGCAGGAGCTTTGGGGACCAAGCAGGGCCCCTTACCCACTAGTCACAGGAGGCTCAGGGCCTGGGGCCCACAACACTTTCAGGGGCCCATGGAAATGTTTTAATTTATTTCAAAATTAGGAGAAAATAAATGAGCTTTCAGAGAGAATAAAGTGTTTTAATGTATAATATTAATTTACTCATCTGTCTACCAGTGCAGTCAAACAATAGAAAAAAATTTTTTTTGAGACAGAGTCCTACTGTGTTGCCCAGGCTAGAGTGCTCTGGCGTAGCCTAGCTCACAGCAACCTCAAACTCCTGGGCTCAAGCAATCCTTCTGCCTCAGCCTCCTGAGTAGCCGGGACTACAGGCATGCGCCACCATGCCCGGCTAATTTTTTCTATATATTTCCAAGTAATTTCTTTCTATTTTTAGTAGAGATGGGGTCTTGCTCTTGCTCAGGCTGGTCTCGAACTCCTGAGCTCAAGCAATCCTCCCCCTTTGGCCTCCCAGAGTGCTAGGAGCTACCATGTGGCAGAAATTTTTTTTTTTTAATGGAAGAAGGGGCCCAGGAAAGCCAAGGAGCCTCCGGGGCCACAAAATTTATCATGCGGCCTGGGGCAAAAGGATGCAGGGAAGCGAGGAGGGTGGGAGGTGACCACCCTGGCGCCTAGGAGCTTCCCACGGGGGAGATAGAAGGTCCTGTGGCAGCCAGGGCGTGCCCTCAGCCTGGCCCCTCACTGGCGGTGCCCAGGGCCCCATGGGAAGAGGCAGCTGCTGAAAGGGCTCTAGAGTTGTCATTATGACTGACACTGGGGCATCCCCTTGAATGCCCAGCAGTGCTCCCTACAGCGACCTCAGTCCTACTGGCTGGGCCTTGCAGGGATCATTAGCAGGCTGGACTCAACACGAGAAAGGGGAAGGGAGAGGTGTGGGAGCATTGGACTTCTGCGATTTGGGATAGCAATAAAAGAATGTGAGATCCAGGTGTGCACGCTCATTTTACAGTTAATATTTTGAGCCTTTCTTCAATCTCAAGGTGGACATTCTTCATTCTTCTCCTCCTTCTCCCTAAGAGGGGAGAAAGAGGAGGAGAAAGAGAAGTACCGCCCTGGCCTGGCCCATTTCCCCAAGGCTGGTGCTCCTTCTCTTGCCCCACTGCTCCCTCCCCACCCCCAAGCCCCTGCAAGGCCCCAAACTTTGCAAGTAAGTGGCCCCACCTGTAGTCACAGACCACGTTCACTAATCCAGAAATTAAAGCGCCCGGAGAAAACTGGCTAATCAAATTATACATTCCTGAGAACCATTTATAAGCCGGGTACATTCTTTAATCTTAATTAGAAATCTGAGCAGCTCCCACCGTCTGTAATCAACATTTAAACAGCACTGACCCCCATGGCGCTCACCTTGAGAGCCACACACAGGGTGGCAAGTGGAGAGCTGGGGGCTGTCTCCTCCGCTAGAGAAGGGGTGTATGGGACTGCAAGTGGGACTGAATCACCCAGCTTCCCCTCTGTACCCCACATCCTCCCCTGCCTGATCACACACACACACACACACACACTGAGCTTCCATCTATCCGTTCCACCCACCATCCTCCACATCCCCAACCCAGGACCAGGTTTAGGACCTTGTGTCTCTCACCTAACAATGACAATACTTTTCTCACTGGTCCATTGTCTATGCTACAACCCATTGACCTTCCTACAAAGCTCTTCTGACCATGTTGATGCCCACAAAACTCCTCTCAAGTTCCTTAGAGCCTGCAAGATACAATCCACACCTGCCTCCCCCAGTGCAGTTGCTCAGCTGTATGGCCCAGGCCCCGCCTACCTCCTTCTCCCACAGCTCCAGGATACACCCCTGTGCATACCAAGGGATTTAACTGTCTCAGCCTTCCCACAGCCTCTGCATCCTGCAGGAGCGCCTCCCTCTGGCTTTAACAACCTGATCAGCTCCTAGTTGGCCTTTAAAACCTTGTAAGGAAAACGTATGTCTACACGCGGGCTTGTACACGAAGGGTCACAACAGCATGACTCCTAATAGCCTGAAACTGGAAACAACCCAAATGCCCATCAACTGGTGAGTGTGCCAACAAACTGTGGTATATCCATACAGTGGAATCCAGCTCAGCAGTAAGAAGAAACACAGTGCTGTTACATGCAACAAGAATGAACCTCAAACACATGATGCTAAGTGAAAGGAGCCAGACACACAAGCCTATGTATTATATAATTCCATTTACGCAAAATTTCCAGAAAAGGCAAACCCACAGAGGCTGGAGGCAGGTCAGTGGTGGCCTTCAGCCAGGTGTAGGAGTGGTAATTAACAGCACATGGGCATGAAGGGACTTTTTGGGAGCGATGAAAGTAAGTATTCTAAAACTGGATTGTGGCGATAGTTGTACAAAGGTTTAAACTTACTAAAAATCATTGAACTGTGCACTTACAGTAGGTGAATTTTACAGTAAGAATAAAAGTAACTGTAAAGCTAATTGATGGATGGATGGAGGGATGAACGGAGTTGTGATGACATAGTTATCATACAACAGTAATGGTAGAATCTAGGTGGTGGGTTGGGTTGAATGTTCCCTAAAAATTTCTTTCAACTTTTTTGTATGCTTAAATTGTTTTATAATAAAATGTTGAGGGACAGGGGGGTTCTTATTATGGCCTCGCTTTTCTGAAGACTTTCTCCTTTGCTGTCCCCACACTCCACACATGAACCTTGGAGAGCATTCACTGCCTCCTCCTCTTTCCTAATTGTAGTTGCCCTATACAGGCTCTTGCCTTGTAAAGCTGATCTCTGTCCTCCCCAGGGTCACTTGAGGAACTGATGAAAAGATGAGCCTAGAGGGAGTTTACTGTTGAATGGATCAAGATATAACAAAACCTGTGCTTTGGGGTTTTTATGTTTGTTTGTTTTTTGCTTTCTTTAAGTGGTTTAGCAAAATTTGCCTTACTTTTTGATTGCTGGGGCAGAAACCCAATTTACATAAAAAGCCCAGAGCCTTTTGAAAGGAAAGAGATGAATGGCCTAACCTGTATTCTCTAAGAATCAAGGTCAGGTATACACACCTAATGGGTGTGGTGCACACCATCTGGGGACAGACACGCTTGAAGATCTGACTTGGGTGGGGCAAAGGCAATATATGTAACCTAAACATTTGTACCCTGGTAATATGCTGAAATAAAAAAAAAATTTTAAAAAGAATCAAGGTCAGAGATAATGGGCCCTAAAATCCAGGCCCCTAAAATAGAATTGTCCTAAAGAAAGAGGTATCCAGGCAGGTGATCTGGGCCCAAAAGAAGGACATAAAATTCATGGAACAGTGCTGGTTTGGGCAAACCATGTGCATGGTGCACAAGTTCCTCCAGGCTCAGAGAGCACTAGATGGTGTTTGTACTTTTGGTGATAATGGCTGAGCCTGTGAGTTAGATACATGAGTCCTGGAGATTTAAAACCCCTAGGGCCTCACTGTGGTCTGGCAGGGGCCTTAGGGTCAGAGGACTAGAACCTGCGAGTTGTGCAAGTCACAGCCATGCTTGGCCATCAGGTTGCCGTTCTCTCTGCATTTGGGGTTTGCACGAAGGCAACCCCCATTTGGACCAAGTATGCCACCAGGACCAATGAACAATTCAAGGAGCTTGGAGGAGCCTTGAGAGGGAGATCCCAGGCTAGTTGCTAAGCAGGAAGGGGGTCTCTCAGGCAACTGGATTTAAAAATATGCTTGTACATGTGCCCTGCGTTTATGCAGTGGTTCTCAGCAATCACGATTATATACAGCCTGTGCCTGTGTCTGCCTGGAGAGTGAATCTGCCAAGGCTGTATGCCTTTTATCTCTGACTCTGAGGCCCAGTTTCTGGCCCTGGTTGGCCATAGTACTGACCTGTGGCCCCAGCTCTGCCAGCCCGTTGAATGGCATCCAGCAGGTGTCTGAAGCCTGGATTTTCTCTGGCCCATGCCAACCATACAAGAAGGGAGCAGGGACAGAATGCTGGTGAAGGACTCGAAACTTCTTGAAGAGAGAGGGAACTGATGATGAAGCAGACTTCCAGGCACAACATCCAAAGAAGTATGTCCAAATGGACCCAAGCTCATCCATTTGCTTATTCAAGCCACACTGGACCTGGAATTCCACGGCACGTGCTGAGACCCAGGACAGAGATACGAATGTGACAGTCTGCCTGCAAGGGTCTCCTGGTCTGAAATATGACGTGATCTCACCAAGTGTATAAAAAGTACTCCTGGAACTGTACCAGTTAGTAAGTTCTTGGCTGCAAGTAACAAAAACCCTTATTCAAGTCAGAATTAAATAATAAGGAAAACATGGTTTTTTTGGTTTTTTTGGGTTTTTTTGAGACAGAGTCTCGCTTTGTTGCCCAGGCTAGAGTGAGTGCCATGGCGTCAGCCTCGCTCACAGCAACCTCAAACTCCTGGACTTAAGCAATCCTTCTGCCTCAGCCTCCCGAGTAGCTGGTACTACAGGCATGCGCCACCATGCCCGGCTAATTTTTTCTATATATATTAGTTGGCCAATTAATTTCTTTCTATTTATAGTAGAGGCGGGGTCTCGCTCTTGCTCAGGCTGGTTTCGAAATCCTGACCTCGAGCTAGCCGCCCGCCTCAGCCTTCCAGAGTGCTAGGATTATAGGCGTGAGCCACCTCGCCCAGCCCGAAAACATGTTATTGAATAGAGCAGAAAGCCCAGGGGTAGGAGAGGGTGCAGAGGGGCTATTCATGGGGCTGGGGGTGTGATGGAACCCTAGGTCCCTCCTGTCTCTCCTCCAGGCTCCCCCGGGTCTGGCTTCGCCTCCTGTCTAGTGATCCGCTACAGTGGTTCAAACCAGCGCTTCCAGATGTGACAGTGTACGGTGCACAAAGAGGGTTGATTTTTCTCTTCCCATAGTTGTCTTCTAGAAGCAGCAAGATAGTCTATCTATTTTTATGTGCCTTATTGCCCCAAATATGGAATAAATTCCCAATTCCTGAACCAGTCACTGGCAAAGGGACTGGGCTTATTTTAGACCAATCAGACTCACCCCTAAAGCTTGGGCGTCATAAGGAATCAGCTTTGCCGGAAAGCCACTGGCTGTGTGGGAGAGTGGTAAGAACCCAAACAAAACCAGGCTCTGTCACGAACTTTTTAAAATGGAGGCAAGAATCATGTCAACTACAGTGATGTCCACGGTAGGATCCCCAAGGGAAAATGGGCAACCGAGGAAGCTCTCTGGGGGAGGTGGCCTATGAGCTGGGTCTTCAACAACGGGCAGCAGTTATCAGTGCGACAAGAGGGAGAAGGTGACCCTGGGCACTGGGCTCAGAATTTGCAAAAGCATAGCAAGATGTTCAAAGGACAAGGAAATGCCTGGAGGGACTGCAAGGCCGGGGAAAAAGGGGTGTGAGAAACCCAAATCCTCCTGGAAAGAAGACAGGGGGAGCACGGGTAAGGCCCTCATGGGCTGTGCTGAGGAGCTGGCGCCTTAGTCAGTGGGAAACGGGGGAGTCAGGTTTGTGTAAGAATGGCTTTGAAGGCAATGTGAGAATGTCCCAGTGGAAGTGGGAGTGAGTTGGAGCACTTCTAATTGGAAGCACCGCTGCATCCCTCTCAAACCCATCCCCTGCCCCGCCAGCTTTTCTGAGCGCTCCAGGAGCTGTCCATGGTATCCGTGGCAAGGGTAGGTAAGCAGGTGTGACTATGCCTCCCCGTGGGGTGTGTAGCAAGGACTGGGGCACGTGGATAGGAGGGAACACACCCAATCCCCTCCCAGTAACGCAGAATGGAGCCACCACCGTAGACATAAAGAGAAAACAACTGCTTCCCTATGAAGCTCACCACACCCACGCTCACTCTGCAGTCAGCAGTCCGGTCAGCCTTGGAGCCTTGCTAAGGGGGCTGCTGTCTCACCTCTGCTGCCCTGTAGCCCACTGTCCACCCCCACCAGGAGGAAGGAAAGTACCCTGCTCCCACGAGGGAGGAAGCCGTGAGCTGATCACCCTTCCCCAGCCCCACTCCCCACCTCCCACTTGCAGAGTCTTCCTGAAAGCACACTTGCATCTCCCCTAAACTACCAAGTTCTGGGCCCCTCTCCCCTTCCCTTCCCAGCTTCCAAGATGGGTCTGCCCTGGCCCCTCCACTGCCTCACCACCTGTTGGCCCGAGTCCCCTTTAGTCCCCCAGCTCCCACCCAACCAGGTTATTAATATGGCCGAGGCCACTGAGAAGCCCACAGTGACCATCTCCAGGAGCCTTTCTCAGTCCTTATCCTCTTTGATTTCTGAGTAGGCTTCTCACTTTGGACAACCTCCTTCTTCTTAAGCTCAACTCATAGTATCAAACCCTTACTTCATGCAAAGCTCCCAGTCCTCAATCTGGGCAAGACTGCACTGCTGCTTTCTGGTTTCCTGGCCCTCCTGCCTACCTGCCTGCCCCCTTCACAGCTTATTCTGCCCTGGAGCCCCACATGGGCGTGTTCCCATTGCTGCGTCTCCAGCCGCACTCTCACCATGCCCTCTCTCCTGGAGGCCTTGTTCTCATGCAACGATGGTCCTCCTAGCTAAAGCCCAGGCCCTTCACCTCCTGGAAAAGCCCCAGCCTCCCCCCTTCAGGCTTCTGCTGGATCCCTCCCCGGGTTCTCCTGCAACAGCTCAGGGCGCCCGTGTCTGGCACCAGGGTCCTTGTCTGTTTCCCACCCTGCCTCCCTCCTCCTCTTGACGCCAGCACAATGCCATCCACACCTTCCATGCAGCCAAATTAGCGTTCCTCATGACACCTTACTTCCTTTGCTCCTCCCTTCTAGTCAGTGGTCAAGTTTTTAGAGTCTTAGAATTCTGATTTTTGTCGTAGTGGACTTTAGTGGCTCCCATATGTCTGTCTGGTAAGTTCAAACACCTCAGCATGGCACCCAAGACCCCCATGGCCAGGCCCCGGCCTCAGCTCCAGCTTTGTTTCCTGGTACACTTCTCTGGCACCTCCACTGCTTCACTCCTGCCACCTCCTCTTCTTTCAGCGCTTCCTCGCCCCCAGCCCAATTGGGCCGTTCTTTGCCGCCTGTCTCGAATACCAGTGCCCTCCATGGGAACAGACAGAGCCATCAGCGTTACAGCCAGGAAGGCTGGGTTGGCGAGCATGGTTTGGATCTATGTCCATGGCTGGGCTCTTAATACTTTCACTTGGAATTGAACTTTGCACTCAGAACTGCAGGTCTTTTCCGTGCAGGGGTAGACTTTGCCCCACCGAGGTGGAGAGGAACACAGGCTCCTTGCATACAGGGCAGCCCTGAGAGCAGAGCGAGGGAGGGTGCCCAGCCGCTCTTGCGCCGCTCCCTCTTCCCATCCCATCAACACGCTTGGAGAGAGGCTCAGCGACTGAGAGCATGGAGGGAAGAGCAGAAGCAACTCAGACCACCTATTCCAAAAAGGCTGGAGTTCCAATACAACTGGCCAGGGTGAAATGCTGAGGGAGGGAGGGAGCTTTCCTCCCACATGGCCATATGCTCGCTCCAGGGCAGGGAGCCAGCGCGGTGCCGACACCTCAGCCTGTATGGCTCTAGGTCCACGAACAGCTCCCTTGCGGGGCACGTTAGCTGTCTCTTCATGTGTCCTGAACAGCAGTATCTCCCCTCGTGCAAGCTTGGCCGCCTGTGCCATTTCTGTGCAGATTCTACTAAGACTCAAACCCTTTCCCCTCACTTTCAGCAGCACATTCTGGGTACTGTTTTCCAGTTTCCAAAAGAACTGGTGGTTAGTGTCAGTGATTCCAGAGCTGGCAGATTCCCAATATCCAGTCCCACATAAGCAGCCAAGATCCCAGGGGTCAGGCTTCAGATGCTGGAGCAGGGCAAAAGCCAAGGACAAGTTCCTGCATGTCTGCCCTGACCTCTCCCCTTCAAAAAAAAAAAAAAAAAGAGGTGAACTTCTTAAGGAATTAAATGTCCACTGAGGCTACATTCTTTAAAAACTTTCCAGGTTCCTAGCACTCTGGGAGGCCAAGGAGGGCAGATTGCTCAAGGTTAGGAGTTCGAAACCAGACTGAGCAAGAGCGAGACCCCGTCTCTACTATAAATAGAAAGAAATTAATTGGCCAAATAATATATATAGAAAAAATTATCCAGGCATGGCGGCGCATGCCTGTAGTCCCAGCTACTCGGGAGGCTGAGGCAAGCAGGATTGCTTGAGCCCAGGAGTTTGAGGTTGCTGTGAGCTAGGCCGACGCCATGGCACTCACTCTAGCCTGGGCAACAAAACGAGACTCTGTCTCAAAAAAAAAAAACAAAACAACTTTCCAGGTAATACTTTTACAGGAATTTTTTAGACCTTCTCTTTTTATGTGCTCTCACTTAATGCCCCAGAAGTCTGGCTCCTCGCCCAGATCATTCTATTCTTTCTTCCCCAAATTGCAATGCCAGTCTCAGTGTGATTGTCCCATGTCCCCATGACTTTCTGGTGGTATTCCATGGCTCACACTGAGTCAACCTCCCCACTTAACCCTGAGCCCAGCGTTTGGACAGTCACAGTGACAACAGAATCTCAGCCCAATTGGTGTTACTCTGCGAGGCAGCAGGGCACTGCATGTTAGATCCAAAATTCCCAAGGGTAGCTCACCAAATGTTACCCTCACTGTGCTCTTACCATCTGAAGGCATGGGAGGCCTGGCCCATTATCAGAAATAAGTCCTCCCATCAAACAGTCAAGCACGCACACAGAGACAGAGGAAGGTGCAAGTCAGCTCTCTGTCGTCCTGCATACCAAGTGCCCCTTGGCTGACACCTGGGGCCCACCCTTCTGCTCCCTCATCCCCTCTTAGCAGCATATTTGGGCCTTTCTTTTCCCTCCCGTGTTCCAGTTGCTTCTTCCTCCTGACCTCTGGCTCAGGCACTCAGGCAATAAGTTTCATCCAATTTTTTTCTTAATGGAAATTGAAAGGGGCATCAGATCCTGCACCACCTGCATGCAAGAGGAGGGTCCTAGCCTCAGAGGGACAAAGCCCAGAAGATGCACCTTCTCCAGCTCAGCAGTTCTCTTCCTTCACTGTGCATCAAAACCATCTGGGCAGCTTTTTGGAATATAGATGCCTGGGCTTCCCCCAAGAGACGTTGATTCAATTGGTCTGGGGTAGGGTCCAGGCAGTACCTGCAATCTCCAGGTGATTCTGAAGTGCAGCCAGAGCTGGGAACCATAGCACCGACTGACCTCCACTCATGGTATAACTGAATGTCACTTTCTCCTTCTTATCAAACACCCTCTTCTGCTGGATATGGACCAGATCCCCAAGACAGAGACAGGTCCCCATCTCAGGAAGGGGATCCAGATGCACAATCGAGCACCCTTCCATTTCAGACACCTGTGCTCACCTGGGGCTGGGGACAAGAGGTGGGAAGCTAGGCTTGGTGCTTTCCATCTCTCAGTAAAATACAGTAGGTAATGCAAGGCAGTGCGGCAATGGGGATGGTATAAAGGTGGTCACTACTGCCAGCACCCCTTCTTCCCCGTTAGGGTAGGTCAAAGAGACACCTGCCAATCTGAGGATTTCAGTCCTGAAGAAGGGCTGCCTCTCTATAGCCATTGGCTGGGCTTCTTGGAACTTGAAAATGGTCAAGAGCAAAGGGTGGTTTCTAGGCTAGAACAAAAGGCTGAGGGAGCAGGCCCAGTGGGCTAGCCTCTCACTCCTTGGAACCTTTCCAGGCCCCTAAGGGGGTGCTGGATCACCCCTTAATCCCAAGAGCCAAGGGGCCTCTGGTAAAGGGTACTGGAGCCAGCTGCCTTGCTGGGGCCTGTGTCCTGGAGAGAGGTAACAATGTAAGGCTGGCTTCCTTAGGAGTAGCTCAGCATCCACCTCCATCCCTCTCACTCACTTCCTTGGGTCCTGGCATCATCATCTGGCCATGAGCTCCAGCAATAGAGTCTTTTCTCAGTTATCTGCAGAGGGGCCCGGACCCCAGGGCTGTAGCTAGAGATTGGGGCTGATGTGGAAGGATCCAGAATGTGCGAGATGTGTGTTAAACACAGATGCTTGGGGTGCATGTCTTGGTGCTGGCAGCCTTTGGGAGCTGTGCGCTTTCCCTTACCATGGTTTCCATTTTCCCGCCCCAGCTGATTCTCGCCAGCATGCCCTGAGGCAGGTGTCACCTGCTCCCTTCTACAGACAAGGGACGGGAGGCTCCAAGCAAGGAAGTTGCTCTCCTAGTTAATGGCAGACAGGGTTGAGTGTGTGAGCCTCCTTCCTTCATCTTTTCCCAGGAATGAAAGCTCTCATGGGAGAAGCGCTGTGAACACCAACACCTGGTCCAGGAGGATGTATTTCCAGGGCATCTCACCCCAGCCCCAACTCCAAGACCCCAGTGCCAACTCAGGACCCTTCCTGACAAGCCTGCCCAGAAATATCCTGCCCTGGCCAGGAGACACAAGTCTGGGTCCCTTTGCTGCAAGACTGCAGCCAATGGCAGACTCCAGTCTTTTCCTTCTCCACCAGTGGGAGCAGTCACTGTGGCTTCTACATGCCTCTAGCCAGCCTTAAATAACCTACTCTAATGTCTATTAGAAGTCTATTTCTACCTAGAAGGGGGTGCTTTCTACCACCCCCTCCCTGCTCTCACAGCCCTGCACTCATGCCTTCCAACATATTACGATTTTTTTCTCCAATTGTTTGTTTATGGGTCAGCCTCATCGACCAGATAGATACAAGCTTGTCAGATAGAATATTGCCTTAGTCATCCTCGTGTTCTCTGCAAGACAAGCCAGAAATTACCCCCTAAACCAGGCTCAGGTTGGGGGTCCCAGCAGCCCTGCAGGCCTGGCCTGAGACCTGCTGTGGTATCTCCCCCGAGAGCGCAGGATCTGGAAGGTCCCGGTGGGGGGCGCGGGGGGCCGGGGGAGGACAAGCAGGCCTCCGGCCCTCCCCGCAGCCTTCTCCTCACCTAAAGCCCAAAATCCCCAAGCTGAGCCTGGTGGATCTCAGGACTAAAAGACAACATGTGGAAGAAAGGTGCCATCTCCCAGGCCCAGTCAGAGAGCCATCTCCTGTCACATTTCAAGATGACAGTAGGGGCCCCTGATGGGCAGCATATGATGGCCCCCTGGTGCATGGTCAGAAGTCCAAGCAGAAAGGGAATCCACTTTTGTCCACGTGCCTGCCCAGAGGTGCCAGGAGCCGAGCCTCCCAGGAAGGCCAAGGGCAGGCCGATCGTTGGTAAGGATAGAGACTTGGCTATTGGTAGAGTAGCCCTTGCATAAAAGATACTCGATCCATGCATGTCGAATGAATGAATGAACAACACCCTTATCCTCACCTGAGACCCAGGCTGACTGCCTCGGTGGGGTCACGAGAAGACCAGCCCTGGACTGCACAGAGGAAGCCCCCGCCTGGGATGGGAATAAGAACACTGCTTCGGCTTATTGGGAAATCAATAAGGAGGCCGGCCCTGCCTGGGCAGGCTGACATGCTGTGTACAGGCCTTCTGCAAACACAATCATCTCCTCAGTTATTAATGGGCCCCGCTCGCTGCCTCTTCATTAGTGCTCAAATATCAACAGAAAACCGTTTACTTACCATGGGCTCCTGCTCGCACCGAGCAAATTTGGACAGGGCTAGTCAAACAGGGAGCTTGTTGTTGGGCTAATGACAGAGCCCAGTGTAAAGTTTAGTAGCAGCAGAAGCAGGCAGGGGAGGCACCAGCCTGCACCTGCCCCCAGGGGTGGCCCAGCATGAGCTGGGAGCGGGGAGGGGAGCTGTGCCGGGGGAAGTGGGTGACTGTCCCTGTCCTGAACCCCAGGCCGCACAGCCGTGGCCCTGCACCTGAACCATGCTGAGCTCCTCAACTGTGACCATCCATTCTCTCTTCACTCTTCGCAGCAGCCCTAGGAACCGGGCAGTGTGGAGCGGTGGCTGAGACCTGGGCTTCACAGCTGGCCAGAGTTCGGCTAACTGAGCGGCTCACTGCAGATTACATAGCCTAAGCCTCGGCTTCCTCATCTGGGAAATATGATGCTGCCTATCTCACAGAGATGCCACAAAGATTAAATGAGTTAGTGCGGCACACAGTGCTTAAAACCTAGGAGCCTCTTTTGCAGATGAGAAAACCGAGGCTTGGATGAATCGGAGACTCCTGCCCAAGGCTGCGTGCTTAGGAACCCATGGCTCCCAACTGGAGCTTCTGGGGGTGGTTCCCCAGCTTCATTCCAGCACGCTCAGCTGCAGGCATGCACCCTGTGAGCCCAGCCTGCCCCACGACTGGCGCCCCACCTCAGCTCAGAGTAGACCAATCGAGGACGACCTCCCCTAGAGAACCCTCCCTCCCCCTCCCTACTTGCCCCATGCTGTTCTCTGTATCCCTGGTGGGATGGAGGCTGAGAGTGGGGATCTTTGGGGTTCACTTTTTCCATCCTTAGCCAGCCCTGGCCTCTCAGAAAGTGCTGTCTCTTCCTGGGGTGTCTCCCCAGAGGATCCATCTGGGCCCCACGCAGGAGGGAGGGCATTGTAAGCTCCCCCCACAGCCTGAGTCCCACGTCCCTCTGCCCAGCGGCACGGGTTTGGGGGAGCTTCCCCCCCAGGCACTGGCTCTTAGCCAATACCCTATGCCAGCACCTGGGTTCTGGACAGTCACCCATGTAACATCTTTTCCTGGGGAGGTCAGAGACTCTCAAGCTGAGCCCAGAGTCACCAGAAAGGACCGACCTCTGGTGGCGGCAAAATCGGAGGGGCTGGGAGGACTGGGCAGGGAGCACCTCCGCCTGCCCGCCAGGCCTCCCATCACGTGTCTGCTGCAAGCGACTGCCAGGCATCCCCGGGTCCCAGGGCGCCCCACGCTAGTTCTGAGGGCGCTGCAAGCTTGGTCTGTGAGACGTTTGGGTCTGTTACGGGAAACACACAGCAAACGTAACCACGGCGGTCAGAGCCACCACTGGGCACTCAGAAAGGGCCCCAGGAGCAGGGACAAGGGAGGACTTGGTTCCGTCTGGGGTGTAGAAGATGATGTCACAGAGCACAGGTGAGAACAAGTCTCCAGTCAAGGAAGAGAGGGAGGGCCTCCCGGGTACAAGAGCGGCACATGCAGGGAGGTGCAAATGCACACAACACAGTCAGAAAACGGAGAAGCCGGGAGGTCCCGGTCCGATGGGACCAGTTTGGGATGATCCTTGTACCCCATAGTGCGGCACTCAGCGGTAACCCGTAGGTGTGGGAAGCTAGCAGTGTTCATCCAGTCTCACTTGAATGCTTTCAGTGACAAGACACTCACTCCCTCATAAGCCAATTTGCTCTGTGTCACAGTGTCCTTGGCACTGAAGCAATGTCCCTATGCCCTACCCCCCAAGACCAAAGTCAGCCCGGGGGCAATACAAGGAAACAAGCCATTCATCACTACGGAGCACTTACTGAGTGCCTACTGTATACTATTACTGGTATACTTTGTGAACAGGAGAGATGACCCTGCCCCCAGGGAGCCACGCTCTGCAGGGGGTGGGAGGACACTATCCTTGCAAACAAAGGCGTAGCAAGATGACTTCCCACTGAGACCAGGCTGTGCGGGGAAGGGAAGTTTGTGCTGTAATGGAGAACACTTGCGGAGGGGACAGGGAGCTATTTTCACTGAAGTGGGCAGGGAAGGCCTAACTGAAGAGGAGGCATTCACACTAGAGATGAAAGAAAAAGAGGACTCCTGGTCTTGGGTCTTGACAGCTGGTGGGGGATGGGTGGGGACGTCCCTTACTGAGATGGGATGGCTGTGGAGGGTGGGGAAGGACAAGGGTCGACTGCCACTGCCCCTTATGCAGATCACCCCATAACAGGGCCATGGACGGGGCAGCTCACATGCACCCACCAGCGCACATGTGTGCACTCGCTCGTGTACACTGCTCCCTTCTCTCCTCGGTGCACACACACGACAGCTTCCCCGTGGGCCTTGCTCTCTGCAGAAGGACAGCACTTGCAGGGGAACACGCCTGCTGGGCACGCGAGCCTGGGCTTGTCATCCTCACAGGCACAAAACTGTTCGGCCGCACAAAACACGCTGTGCACTTTTGTTTTCTTCCGTGTGGTCACACACCCCTCGGTCCTGGCTGCGCTCACCAGCTCATCTGCTGTTTTAACCTTGGCTAATGCCTATACCCACCCCTGGGTGACTGGGCTGGGTTTCTCTCCCAGAGGGGAAGAAATTCTGACGCCTGAGTCATTTGAATCTGTGGCACTGAAAGGTCTCCTGACCAGAAGGAACAAGAAAATGTCACAGGCTGATGGGGACAATTTTAATGCAAAATGCCACCTTCTAATGATTGCTCCTTTTGCTGCAGCTGCCAGCAAAAAGACACTTAACTCTTTACCAGGGCCACACTCTGGTGATCAAACAGTCTTGTACTTCCTTCTGCCTCCTCCTTCCCCCCGGAATTGTGCTCTTGGGGCCCACCTTGGGCTCCACCCAGCTCCAGCCCAGGCTTCCTCCTGCGGACAGGGCACAGGCCCTGGGTGAGCACCTGCTCAACACCCTTTGGGAGCCTCTGTCACCCCTCCACCTTCCAACCCCCTGGGGTGCTCTGTCCATTGGAAATCAGGACCTGGGTTGGGGGGTGTCCCTAGAGTGCTCCCCCCTGCATTCCCCTCTGGACAGGAACCTCCTCTGCCTCGTCTCTCCCCTCCCGAGACGGTCTCAGCTGCAGTTAGAGGAGACAGATCCTGTCCACGTGGTTCACGCTTCGTCCTCAGAATCCAGCACAGGCCCAGCCCGCTGGGCACCCCGCAATACCCACTGAGTGGACGAAGAACAATGGAACAAAGGCAGAAAGGAACCACGTTCCTCTTATGCAGGCAAAAGAGAACATTTCTGCTTTTCCCAGATGACTCTGGTCCAGAGGGGCCCCCGGAGTGCATCCAGTCCCACTTCCCAAGTCACCCCAGTCGGTCATTCCTGTCCTTACTCACTCAGAGGCCCCTCCCTCCATGGGGAGCTCCGGCCCCTGCCGCCCCTCACACGGCACCCCCATCCCACACATGCCCTGCCAGTCTTGAGAACTGTCTTTCCTCGCACCCCTTACACTTCCCTACACCTGTGCCTCTCTTACTCTGGGCTCTCCACCTGGAGACCCTACTTCACCCTTCAAAGTCCTTTTGGTCCTTCCATCCCCATTCTAAGGACACATCCATGGTGGGCAGATCTCCCAAACACCCCCCAAAATTCCCCACCCCTGGCTATTTAATCAAACAGGAATCTAGGAACTGCTGTAAGGAATCTTGCAGATGTGTGTAAGGTCTCAAATCAGTTGGCCTCAAGAGACTGATCATATCCAGGTGGGACTGACCTAGCCTCTAAGCCAGGTGTCCTCAAACTACCCGCCTAACACATTTATCCTGCCCTCCGGTGTTTTTGCCGCCACTGTCTGTCCTGCTTTAGCAGCCGACTCGTCCTAGGCCCACAGTGCACACTCTCCAACGGTCTGAGGGACAGTGAACTGGCCCCCTCTTTAAAAAGTTTGAGGACCCCTGCTCTAAGCCCTTTAAAAGCAGAGCTGCGTCCGCAGGCCATGGAAGGAAAACAAGCAGGATTGGGAAGGTGACAAGGATTCGACCTGCCTTGCTGGGATACAGATGGAGGGAGCTATAGGGACAAGGCCTGAGAGTGGCCTCTGGGAGCTCAAAGTGACCACCGACTGATTTATGTTAATAGCTAATAAAAAAAAAGCAGTTACCATTTATCCATTTAGCCAGCAGCCACCAAGGAGATGGGGACGTCAGTCCCTCCACTGCCCACATAGCAGATGAGCTTAGCAGTGGATTTCCTTCCAGAGTCTGGAGACAGGAACTGACCCCAACACCGTGAGTTCAGCCTCATGGATGCTCCTAGCCACGCCAGACTTCTACCCTACGGAACTGGGATATCACTGAAAGGCGCTGTGGCTTTTTCTTGATGTTGCTGCTGTTTTATTCTTTCATTTTTAAAATTTTTAAATTTACCTTTTATGTACTCACACCATGCAGGGATTACTTTTTAAAATTTTTAATCATGGTAAAATATGCCTAACTAAAACTTACCATCTTAACCATTTTTTTTTTTTTTTTTTTGAGACAGAGTCTCACTCTGTTGCCCAGGCTAGAGTGCTGTGGCATCAGCCTAGCTCGCAGCAACCTCAGACTCCTGGGCTCAAGCAATCCTTCTGCCTCAGCCTCCCGAGTAGCTGGGACTATAGGCATGCGCCACCATGCCCGGCTAATTTTTTCTATATATTTTTAGTTGGCCAACTGATTTGTTTCTATTTTTAGTAGAGACGAGGTCTCGCTCTTGCTCAGGCTGGTCTCAAACTCCTGACCTCGAGCGATCCACCAGCCTCGGCCTCCCAGAGTGCTAGGCTTACAGGCATGAGCCACCTTGCCCAGCCACCATTTTTAAATGTACAGTTCAGTAGCGTTAAGTGCATTCACACTGGTGTGCAACTATCACCCCATTCATCTCCAGACCACTTTTCATTTTGCAAAACTGAAACCGTGTACCTATGACACACTAACTCCCCATTTCCCCCTCCCTCCAGCCCCTGGCAACCACCATGCTAGTCTCCATCCCTATGAACCTGTAAGTATTGTTTTAAACTGCTAAGGTTACAATAAACCGAAAAGTACTGACAAGTCCTCCTTGAATCCATTGCTGCCCCCTCTGTTGGCGCTTGTAATTTTGTCCTGCAGGAAGGAACAGGCACTGCTCTCTCCTGAAGCCCAGACCCTAGTCGGGGGCAGTATGAGCATCAACTGCTCGTGTCTGGGTGGGCGAGCAGAGTGCAGGAGTCACTCGAGAGCGAGCAGGGAATGTATTCACCATTGGCTTACTGTGGTGCCTATTATATTAATAACTAATAAAAAAAAAAGCAGTTACCATTTATCCATTTGTTAAGCATCTATTGTGTGCTGTGATAAAGCCCTTATCTCGCACAAGCCTACAAAATATCCCTATGTGGTAGAATGCAAAATGAAAATAATAACAACTATTAATATAACTTACAGCATGGTTGATATGCTACGTGTTTCCTAAGTATTTTCTCATTTAAATCTCACTATTTTATGAGGTCAAAATTATTAGTATCCCATTTTAAAGGCAATAAAACAGACTCAGAGATTTAAAATGATGACAACTTGCCAGGGTCACGCAGCTAGTAAATGGGGACACCTTGTTCTTAGCGGCTGGGTCGAGCTGCATTGACCTGGATTAACCTGCGCTTCTCAAGACCAGGAGAACGAGGCTGGGTGGGTGAGTCACATGGAGGTTGCCCAGGCACTGTCGGGGTTGGAGGCAATGTCTGCACTCATCCCTGCAGATTGGGGAGGACTCGGTGAGGATGCAAGGACACTGCAGGGCAAAATCTGAGCAGTTGCTGAAACTGGACCCCGTAGTTTCAAACCGGGTGGGGCAGAGGTGGGATTGTGCCCCCCCCCCCACAGCCCCCTTCTTCAATCATTTAAATACTTTACATGTCAGGGCTCATTTCATAAGATTTCATCTTAAAAAGAGGTCCCACTGCTAAAAAGCATAGTCTGAAAATCACTAGTCCATTCCAAGCCCTTTTACTGTAAAGGTGGTGTACTTGCTATAAAGACTCAGAGAGGGGAAATAACTTGCCTAAACTTGAACAGCCTTTTGTGATCAAGCCAAGACCAGACCATGGATCTTCTCTCATATGTCCCTTTGGGTGCCTGGGCAGACCTCGTCTTGGACGACTAAGCCCCCTAGATTCCACGGGCCTCTGCTGCTAGACTAGAAGCTTCCCTGAAGCCAAGACTGACAAAAAAAGACCCTACGCAGATTGTCTCTTATTCCCAGCACGGAAGTCAGCCCATGGGGTGCCATCTCGACTGCCCCTTCCCACTTGTGTGACCTAAGGCAAGTCACATTTCTTCTTCCAGCCTCAGTTTCCCCATCTATGAAGTTGGGGACCCGGTAGCTCCGTAGTTTTCCAGCGTTGATGGTGTGTGAGTCGAGGTTCTGTGATTATAGGAAAGCAGGCAAGGAGGAAGCTCCACCCGACAGCAGTGACTCAGCACTTCCTGCTGGCGCTCTCCCCTGGCAACCCCCGCGCCACCAAAAAATGATGAGAGACATTAAAATACAAAGCAGCTTCAAGACGGGGGAAGAGAGCGATGGCGCAGGGACCGTGAGGCAGGAGGTGTCAGCACCAGAGGAAGTAATTTAATAAGGGCCCGCTTGGAAATTATATCACCCCCAATAATATAATAAACCCTAATTTACTCACATTTATCTCCCAGAGTTTTTTTGGGGGAAGCATAATCTTGCCTGCTCTACAGTGATGGATTAGCGCAATGGAAACTCCACTGGGAAATAAAAAAAAATACATCTTGTAGTTTTTGACGCGTTATTATTCAGTGTTATCTCGCACGCCTCATTCCAGGCCCATTACTCATGTTCACTCTTTTCCTTCTGGCTTTTTCCCCCCCCTCCCCTTCTTAAAAATCAGGGCCAGAGGCAGGGCTGCCAGCACACAGCATTTCTCCACTGTTCGCCCTCGTGCAGCCCAATGTTAAGGTGTACAGGATTGGGTGGAGGGTGGTAAGGGGAGAGGTGGTCCTTCGGGAAGATTCCCCAGGGGGTGCAGGATTGCTGGTGGTCTGTGGGGAGAGGGGGCTGCCTCCATTCCACCCCTTATTTTCCAGACCGGAATCCCAGAGCTGCCCCCACTGTCCTCCAGGCACCCTCCTGGTCCCTGAAGCTGGGGGCCACTAGAGCCCACTAATCTCCTGCTGACCACCAGGGCTGGGCTCAGCATGGTTAAGTCGGAGCTACCAAGGCACTTGGGGTGGGAAAGTGTCTCAGCAAGAAAGGGGATTTTACCAGAAGACTACGGCAATCTCTCTTGGAACCTGAGAGTGGGGAGGACGGCCAGGCTTTCCAAGGCAAGCTCTCTCTCTCTCTCCCTCTCTCTCTGCCTCAGTGCATCTCTCCTGGGCGTATTACTTGTTCTACATCATCTCCCAGGTCTACCATCCAACTGACTGTGTCCAACTCAACTCCCTATTTCCAGGAAAGAGCCTCTGAGTGGCCCAGCTCCAGCCGGGGATCCATGCCTGCTCCAGGCAGCTGTGGCGATGGCCCGAGGAGAGGGCCAGGCTTGAGATCATCCGGGATTTTCATGGCAGCGAGGCCCAAGGCTTCGGTGGGCAGGTCTCCAAGAAGGGCGTGCGGGCCAGGCAGGCACTCCAAGAAGTGACTGCTATTAACCTTTCTAGGCTCAGTTTCCTTATCTGTAAAATTGGGGTGGTGATAGAAGGAAAGGAGATAATGGAAGCAAAGAGCTTTGTGAAGGGTGTTGTGCTATGCAGTTATCCCCCTGCGGCTCCCAATTTGTGCTGGAAGGTCCTTCCTCCTCCTCTCCTCTGAGAAGAAGCAGACAGCCCTCTTTGGCCCTAAGCAAGGCCAGGCTGCAGAGGGCAGCGATGGGAAGCACCTGTGTGCCTGGTGCCACCTTTCCAGCCTCCTGGAGGCAGCAGTCCACAAATCTCTGTCCCTGAGAGAAGGATAAAGAAGAAGCCTACAGCAGCCTGGGAGATGCCATGCATAATTGCTAATAAGCAGGTGTGACCGAGTCTTAACAATAATTAAAGTTACCAACTGAGAACTTGTCCATTTCGGGGTCTAATGGTTTTTCAGCACATTAAACATTAAAGGGGTAATCACTTCACACGCACCGGTGCCCACGCAGCTGCCCTGCGTCTAGCCTGCTGACAGCAGAGAACTGCAGGCAGAGCCCCAAGCAGAACCTGGGGGGTTCTTCCCTGACCCTGGGGTCCCAGACACAAAACCTCATCAGACTGCCCCCTGAAAGCCCTGGCCACTGCCTGGGGGAATTGGCCCCAGCCTGGGTGGAATAGCTTCATGAGAGTCTGCTTTGTTTGCACCTCCAGGGCTGTGGTCCCCTAGTATCTGCAAGAGGTCAGCCTCCCAGGTCAGGAAAACCCCTCCAAAGTCCCCTTGCCACCTCCCCTCCACTGACACTCTTCCAAGGAAGAGCACTCACTGCTCTCAGTATCCCCTGTCTGGTAGACCTCTCCCCACTGGAACAGGGCAGGTTCTGGATATTTGGGGTAAACAGAATTCTCTGTAACACTATGCACTATTAGGTCATTTGCATATCTCCTCCTTTATTCTATGCAATTCGTGGAGTAGATTTTGCTATCCTCATTTTGCAGCCTAGGAAATGTAGGCTCAGAGAAACTGATTAATTTGCCCAAGATCACACAGCTATGAGAGGAGCTGCCCATATTCAAACCCAGGTCTAGCTTTCTTCAATGCCTGTGCACTTAGAGAATCCCTCTCAAATGCACTGGCCTCATGCTCCATGTGCCCTGGAGAAATAGTTTTGGGCCATAGAAGCAGGGGCTTCTGGGGTTACCAGCTTCATCTGGGGTGCAACAGAAGTGGTTCTGGACCCAGATTTGGAAGACCTGGGCTCTTCAAGATGCAACTCTCGCCCTACTCACAGTATGACCTGGGCAAGTTGTTTAACCCTCACTGTGCCTCTTTTCTCACCTGAGAAATGGAAAGAATATTTTCTACTTCACAGCATTTTTAGGAGGGATCAAAGGAGATAGCACAGAAGATTGAGCAAGTTGAAAATCATCATCATCATCATCATCATCTTCAACCCTTGGATGCCACCCTGTGATGACCAGCCAATAGCATAGGTGAGGATAAAAGTGCAAGCAGGTCCTTCATACATGCCTGTGTGTGTTAGTGATATGCATGTACCTGTGCACACATCACTCTCTCTCCTGCTCTCTTCTTGCATGTCTTCGTGTGATCCCTCTTGCTCACAGATTTATCAAGAAGGGGGAATTTCCATCCCACCCTGACCTCCAGCACAGGTTCCAGCCAAAAGCAAAATCGTATGTTTGTCTTCCGCGAGCGGCACCCCACCCACTCCCGGGCCTCCCTTGCTGCTCCTCAGATGCTACAGGGCCCCTTACTCTGGCACGCCACCCAGCCCACTCCCCCTGCACAGGAGTCCTTGCTCCAGACCTTTCCAGCCATCGTCTCTCCACCAAAACATACCTGCCCTGTGGTACATGTCCTCTCAGCTGATATATTTGCATTTTATAGGGTCGTTTACACTTGTCCCAGCCTCTCAAAGGTAATATGTCTTTGAGAGGATGGGGACAAAATGTCCTGGCTCCCCCAGCAGCACATTAATTCCCCCCCTCCTGCTTGAGCAGACCCGTCTCCAAACACAACAGTCACAGACCAGCCCAGGGGTCTGTGAGCTCAGGTTCATCTTACTCCACATTCTATCCTCTTACAAATAGTGGTGGCTGCTCCATGGGGCCCTGGGTTTGGGAAAGGCGCTTCATTGACCAGGGCCCCAGGTTCCATCCCTGTAGCTAAGGCTTGGACAGTGACCAACCCCTGGGCCCTGTCCAAGGTGCTGATGTTTTTCTTTGCTGCAGTTCCTTTGTGGGCACCAGTAGCCTTGGAGCAAGAGGGCCCATTCACACAGAGCCCTCCTAGTTGGCAGGCCGAGGTGGGAAAGGCACAACCCATGTTGACTTCCACACTTCCCTGCGAAGTGGAGGTGAGAATAAAGCCCCAGGCTATGGCAAGAATCACATGTGATAACACTGGAACACAGGGCGCACAGCTCCTTTCCTCTAGAAAAGTTATGACCTATATCAATACCCTCAAAACCAGTCTCTTGACTCTTAACAGGAGCAATGCCACCTCCTCTTGTGAAGCCTTTTCCACACCTTCTATCTTGTCAGGAAACTCATCAATAGCTTCCCTGGGATTCCCACAGTGCGTGCACACACATCCCTGCCCAGCACTAACTCCCCACACTGCACTGTTTATCAGAGTGCTCCTCTGCCCTCCACCCTGGGCTGCAGGGTCCTATTTCCTACATGCCCATTCTGCAGGTGCATAAGGGGTGCATAGACATGCGAGTCCAGCTCCACAGGAAATTTTGGGATAGAATTTCCCATCCGGTCCCTCTGCCTCTCTGCCCCACTGCTTGCCCTGGCTGTGTTGGGCCCACTTTGTCTTCCATCTTTGAAAGCTCAGCCTAACCCCACTTGCTTGCACTAAATTTCGCCAAGTCACAGCTTCTCCCATCATAAAATATAATTAATAATAACTTCCTCTTGGGGTTTCTTAGGGCTGGAATTTTTTAGTTCATGAATAGCATCCACTGTATTACAATGTGCCTACAGGTATGGCCCCATCTTTTCATTTCCTGTCCACCCTGCTCTTCTCTCAATACCCATAGGTCCCCTCCCTTCCCCTAGACACTCTGCCTTCAGTGTGTCACCATGGACTGGATCCTCCTAGAGGGACTCCTGGTCAGGCCTTTGCCATTATTCCCTCCTCTTCCCCCCCCCAAATTTGTCTTTTGAGAAGGGTAGTATCTCAGTTCATTCCTGTTGCTATAACAAAAATATCTAAGACTGGGTAATTTATAAACAACAGAAATTTATTGCTCACAGTTCTGGAGGCTGGGAAGTCCCAGATCAGGCACCAGCAGATCCAGTGCCTGGTGAGGGCACATTCCTCATAGATGGCACCTTCTTGCTGCATCCTAACATGGCAGAGGGTCAGGGGAAAGAGCTAAGCAAGTGCCCTTAGGCCTCTTTTATAAGTGCACTAATCTGCTCATGAGGGTAGAAGCCTCATGACCTAATCACCTCTCAAAGACCCCCGCCTATTAATGTAATCACATTGGAGGTTAAGTTTCCACCTGAATTTTGGGAGAACACATATATTCGGACCATAGCAGGGGCCTAGGGTCACCCTGGATTCAGTACAGGAAGTAGCATGTCGAAAGCTGTCTCCAGGGTAGTCTGGACCGCCTCATCTCTGGGAGGCAGAAGAGCTGCAATTGCCTGATGTCAACTCCCCTTGCCTGGCCCAAGCTTCCTCCTGGGCTGGGCAGTGGCCCTGAGGGCCCCCTCCCATCTCCATTGCTCCCAGCCATGGCCATTGCCTTTCTGCCCAAGAGAGCCCCAAACCAGTCCACCTTTAAGCCCTGAGAGCCTCTGCCAGTCTCTGGCCTCATCCTTTTCTCCCTGCTTTCCTCCTGTCCCTCCTCTCATGCAAAATCCCAGTCTTGCTTCTAATGCAGAAATGGAATTATCTGTACGGATTTGAAAGGACAAAGGTGCAGAGAGCCAAATAGCACCAGGCTTTCCTCTCTTTCCCTTTGATGAATGCCTTGCCTGATCCAGCAGTCTTTGAATTAGGTGGATTAAACTGTAATGGAGCACTCTGGGGAAGCGGAGGAGCTGCTTGGGGGAGACAGCAAGCTCTGTGGGAGGGAGCTGATCACTCCAAAGGGGGCTGCCCACCCTCAGGAGGATGGACCACTGACTCACACCACCTCTGACTCATGCCGAGCACCGGACAGCTTGCAACATCCTCTTCATCCTAATTGTCTCATTAGCTCTTAGCAGGGCACTACCAAATATCTGTCACCATCCCTATTTTATCAACAGTAAAACTGAGGCAAAGAGAGTGGGTGACTCACCCAAAGTCACACAGTAGAGCCTCAGTCTGATGCTGGGCATTCGTGGTGCTCCCCATCACTCCCTGCCCCGTCTAGGCTCCCAGCTCCCCCATCACTCAGGACACGAAAGTCCCCAGGAACTGGGGGAGTGAGCGGGGAGTTCAGTAACAGACCCACCCTTTAGCATGCATAGTTGAGTTTAGACAGGTAATTCCATGAGACTTGAGAAAATAAGACATCTGTTCTGTAGAATTCACAGGCAGCAAAGCCCTGGACTCCACAGAGAGGGTGTCCCTGGGTTTGCCGACTCCAGTACTAGGGTAGGGTCGAGCTGGCTGACAGAGGACACGTGACCTGCATGGTGCATCTGGCCATGTTGGTAAGGAGGAGGGATTTTCAATGCCCCCCCCCCCCCCCCGCCCCAGGTCTTTGCCAATGAGACTTCTGCACAGAAAATGGCCCTGATGGCTGGGACAGACAAGATAACAATGCTGGCTCTTGATCCCTTCATCCTTTCCCCCTACACACTCACCCCTCCCTGCCCTAGCACTGACTCTTTCTTGGGAGTAAGAAGAGGCCAACAGGTCTGGCTGTGGATTTCCTCCACTGGGACCCTGGGGATCAGGTCAGAGTGGTTCAGAAAAATGGGACTCTTGCTACGACCCACCCTCACCACCAGCAGTGCCCCTTCAGCCCTCCGTTGCAGCTCTCACCCCTAGATCCAGCTCAGAGGGAGCGAGCTTTCACTTGCACAGTTGGTTTGTCCTTGAGGGACACAAAGTGAAAGGATGCTCCTGGTCTCTGTTCCAAAGGAAGGAAGAACAGAATCACACATGGGCCCAGAGTCAGGTTCTGATGGGAGCCTGGCAGCTTAGAATCAGAATCCTGTAAGGCTTAAGCTGAAACAAACTTGGAAATGCATCCAGATCAACCTCCTCACATTACAGATGTGAGAACCAAGGTTTAGAGTTGAGAGTGGCCTTCCCAGGGCCAAATGGTGAAACCACCAAAGATCTGGGAACAGAACCCAGATCTCCCAACATCCAGTCCTGGACCCTTCCCATCACACCATGTGTTGGGTCAAGCCGCTGAGTTTGTGGGGAGGTGACTTAACTAGAGACCTAGGAAAAACTCAGGACGATTGCAAAATCCTCATGGGACATCGTTTGGTTAATAGCTTTCCAGTACTTTTTATTATAGATAAGATAGCTTTCAAAATTGCAAGGTTACTTTGTACTTAAATTTATCATTAATTATTAAGCATCTATCGCACACAAGTGCCATAGCAGACAACATGTGAGACAGGAGAAAAGAAAAAAGACATTGTCCTGTCCTCACAAAGCTAACTTTCCAAATGCACAGTTTTCATTTCATAAACATTGATTGTGATTCCACTCTATGGTAGGCCCAGCTCATTGTACCAGGGATGTTAAGACGATCAATATGGAGAAGATTCCTGCCCTGTGGAAGCTTACATTCCAGTGGATAATCCTAGATTACTAAGCACTTACCATGTTATGCAAACTCTGCTAAGTGCTTCACCTGGATCACCCTACACAATCTATATGAGAAGTCTGTGAATGCTCATTGACAGACAAGGGAACTGAGGTCCAGGAAAGTTAAGGAAGCCCAAGTCGACTTACTGCTTAGCCCAGCTGGTATTGAACCCTAGCGGCTTGGCTCCAAAGGCTGTGCTTTCACTTGCTCTACTACTGCACTCTTACAGTGGAAAAGTTCCAGAGACACTTGGCCCAATGTGGCCACGCAAACCATTGCCCCCACGCTGGCTGTGTGCATGCTCTTTAGTGCCTGGGGCCCCGATGAGCAGCATCATGCCGTCACCGTAATTTATAGGTCCATCTTATTCAAATTTGGGCTCACTCCTCTGTGGCCCCACTACACTTTGCCCTGGTAATGATTTATTGTTTTAATTGAGACTTCACTTAGGTAGAACTCATCGCTGTAAACACGAGGGGGTCCAAATCCCTGCAATCCAGGGCCAGTAGTGGCGCAAGCCAGCAATCTCTCTGCTGGCTCCCCGATTGCAACTGCAGCCGTAAAGTGACAGAAAGCCACAGGCTGTCCCACAAGGGAGGGGCCATCCCTCCTGAAAGACAAATGGCCTTGTATCCCGGGGAGAAAACCCTGACGCTCGGTGGCCTTTGGGTGAGTGAGTGAGAGCAGCGCTCAGATAGGTCAGTGCTGTCAGGAGATGGGGCGGGGGCGGCGAGCGCACAGGGGGCCCAGGTGGGGAGAGGTGAGCCCTGTCACCGCAGGGGAACAAGGCCTGACAGCAGTTTAGCAGATCTAATGAGCAGCCCCGCTTCCCCACATCAACCCTGACATCTCTTGTTTCCCCTGTCGGCAGCACCTGTCCATCTGCCAGCCCAGGCTCTACCCACCTATCCCCCTTCCTGGGAGTCGGTGCCAAAGAAATGGTCAGGTGACAGTGAGCGGGAGAGCTGAAGAGAGCGGCAGGGCTTGGGCCAGCCCCACCACCTCAGGAAGGGACTTCTTCTGCACAGTGACTTGAGCCCTGCCCATGGCAGAGGCCAGAGATAGGAAGTGAGGATCACCACAACTAGCCAACATTTACCAAGAACCTACTACCGTGTTTCCCCGAAAATAAGACAGGGTCTTATATTTATTTTTCCTCAAGAAGACACCCTAGGGCTTATTTTCAGGGAACGTGTTATTTTTTTTAAGTACAGTACAACAATCTACATTTATTCAAATATAGTTAAGTCATTGTTTTCTGAAACATCATCATAATTCTCCAAACCCCGAATTCCATCCTGAATTTCTTACAACTCCATTTCCTTTAGAACCATTGGCCCCAATCTCTCGTGTTGAGCACTAGAGCTCCCATGGGGCAGATAAGAAGCGCTGCTCATCTTCTTTACAGCTTTGCGACGAAATGCATGGGTTGTGCAGATATGCTGCATAGCCACGCCCATCACTAGGTCTTATTTTCGGGGTAGGGCTCATATTGCACAAATGCTTAGAAATCCTGCTAGGGCTTATTCTATGGGTAGGTCTTATTTTCAGGGAAACGCAGTACCTGTGGACCCTGTGCCTGGCCATTTGGGGAATATGGGAATGGACAAGACTCAATCCAACCCAACTTCACCTCCAGTCTGGTGAAAAGCTGAAATAGCTACAGAGATAGCAATAGTATCTGATAACCCTCCTAGCTACAAACAATTTACTACAGGAGTACAGACCAGAGAACCACCCCTCCTAGCCCAGAGGCATCAGGAAGGCTTCATGGAGGAAGCAACTTTGCAATGAGTCTTGAACTAAAGGTAGAATTTTGACAGACAAGACTGAGGAGGTGGGGGCGCCCCAGGCTGGGGAACCACCAGAGCAAAGGAAGAGGGGCAGAAAGGCAGAGGGTACCTGGGAATTCCAGAGATCTACGTGACTGAACCACAGGACGCAGGAGGTATGACTAGAAAGACAAGTTAAGATTCAGGGACGAAAGGGCTTGGATGCAAGGGGAAGGAATTTGACTTTTATTTAGAAGATGAAGAGGACCTATTGAAGGTATTTGATTTGGGTAATGACACGATTGAAACTATGGGAATGAGCAGAAGAGCACACAAGGTATGTTGGAGAAAGAGACTACTGGACTTTACTGCTCTCTAGACAGGGTGCACCAGGCAGGAAGAGCAGTATATCATTGAGATTAGGTCTGGTTGAATATAACAGAAATCCAAAATAAAGTGTCACATGCCTGAAAGAAGTCAGGACTGGCATGGTTGGTCTAGACTTATTATGGGCCCAGGCCCCTCCTCTTTCTGCTCTACCATCCCACTGTGTGGCTTCTGTTCCCAAGGTTCCTTCCTGGACCAAAATAGATGCTGGAGTTCCAGCCATCATTTCTACATTTTAGACAGCAGGAAGAAAAAAGATGGAGAAGGCAACAATCTCCTTCTCAGTCAGCTCCCTTTAAGGAACCCTGATGCTTTCTCTTATAACACTTCCTCTCCCATCTCATTGACCAGAATGTACCTACGTGGCCAGCACTAGCTACAAGAGAGGGTGGGAAACAGTCTTTCCATGGACCCACTGTGCCCTGGATACATTCAGGATTTGTTACTGAGGAGAAGGGAGGGATGGATATTGGAGGACAGCTAGTAGGGTCTGACACAGGGGATCAGAGATCGTGCCGAGGCTGTGAGCGCAGGGACCCAAGAGGATAACAAGTCCTGGAGCAACTGTCAAGAAGTCCAAGGAAAGACGACGTTTGCAGGCAGAGATAAAGCCTGGTTCTGACGCCACAAAAAAAGACATCTGCTGCCAGAGACTCCCGCCTCCCACCAGTCTTGGAGTCAAGCCTTGGAGATGCCCCTCTGCCCAAGAGAGTGAGTGGAGATGAGGGGATGAGAAAGAGGCCTTAGGAGGCCAGAGCCCCTTGGCCGGGGCGGGGAGGGAAGAGCACAGGCTCCACCCACCACGCGGGTGGAGGAATGGCGGGCAGCACAGGCTGCTGCCATAGGGTGGGAGACCAGACAACGGGACTCGCTGGCGGGCAAATGCAGCACACCGAATGGGAGACTGAGGGCAGACACCCCACACTACCCAGGAGCCTTCCCTGGAGGGCACGCAGGGTGCTCCCCTGCCTGACAAGGGGCCCACAGAGCAGGCTGAACAAATTGCCCTGTCCCAGGCCACCATGCAGGCCTTCCAGGACTCAGCTTCTGGTCTTGGCCAGACTCCACACACCAGCCCTGGGGCCAGCGCTGGAGACGCAGGGAAGGAGAGGCCTGGGTGGCCATTCTCAACCTCCTCTCCTGTCCCTCCCCCCCGAGCCCAGGACATGGGGTCCTGTGTGCAGAAGAACGTAATGAAGGTCACCCCTTCCTCAGTTATTCTTTCTCCAAATGAGGTCTCACCTTGAAATAGTCTGCTCACCTCAGCACTTTGTCTTACGACATAAATCTTGGTGTTTCCCAAAACGTCGAACTTAGAACTGAGAAGCAGTTTTCATTTCTCCAGCCAGTGCTAATACATTGCGAGTGGCTTTCTGGAATGCTGTGTTGAGAAGGATTCTGAGGACTTCTTTTGACTCCATGGGAAAGAATGCCATAATCAATGTGTGATGTCTGCCATGGAAAGGAGGGAAAGGCAGCGGGACAAACATCGGCTAGTTGCTATCCCTGATTTCACAGAAAATACGTACTCAGTAAGTGTCTATTGAATGAATGCATGAGCTCCAGGGGCTCATTCAGAGGAAATGCTGTCCTTTCTCTCTGTAACTACCTCCCCACGTTGGGGAATGGAATGACCACGTACTGTTCTGTCCCAATCACAGGCAGGTGTCCAGGCAGAGTGATCTCGAGGATCCTTTGGACCCCAAGTGCAGGATTCTTGGTAGACAGCTCCCCTTGTCGCTCTGAGAGGTTTCCCTCCTGCAACCAAGGCTCCGATCCGTTGGCCCAGAATCCCATACCAAGCCAGAGAGACCTGGGACAAAAAGGTAGTTATAGAGAGGTATTGGCAGGCCTTCAGGTGGGGTCAGGCAACTCTTGGAAGCCCAAAGCTGGGTGGATCAGGAGCAAAGTCCACCTGGGCTGGGCCAGCCACTATGCCCAGGTCCAGCCTGGCAGGGCTGTGAAAAGAGATGGCCAGGTTCCCCCTCACCTCTCCTGATACCCAGACAGGCCCCTCGCCCAGGGGCCGCTGCCCCTCTTTGCACCGGTCCCAGCCACCTCCGCCTTCCCTGTCCTGGCCAAGAGCGCAGCCCCTCCCCATGGGCGGCTGGCACCTGGCCGCCTCCTTGTTACCTCTCCTGAGCCCGGACGTTAGTGCGCTAACGAGAACGGATCTGACAGAGCAGGATTACCCACTCGGAGGGAGCCGAGTGATTGTGTTTACTCCCAAACCTGGCCCTATTTAGTGGTCTGTGTGCATCATTAATCTTCTTCCACAATCCGTTCCCCATCTGCTCCCACTTTTTAATGAACTGCCACTTGTCGCACTCAATAAAATCAGCACTTTGCGAGAATTTCAGCAACGATGGACAGACGGGGAAGGCAAGAGGCAGCGGGAGCAGGCGATGGGGGAGCACAGGAGAGGAACCGGGGGTGCTGGCACGGAGGCGCCGCGATAGAGACATCCCTGCGGGTTCGGGTTCGGGGACAGGGCTCGCTCTGCACGGGCGAGCGGATCACAGCGCGCCGGCACTCTGGGCACCCCTGCCCCGAAGCAAGGCACTAATAACCACATCAGGCCAGGGCGCCGGCGATTCTTACACTGGGCCATGTCAGGCTGGGTTTGATCCGAGCCAGTCTGCTTTACACAATTATTTTCCTGGTCGCGAATGGTGCAGGCGGCACAGGGACGGAGTTTTCCAGCCTCGGCTGCCAGCTCCGGGGATTCATCCGATACCAGGCTATTACCTCCTGATTACTTGACTTGCCAGCCGACACACTCTGAGCTGCAAATCAACAGCAGAAGGGTGCACGGGGAAGCTGAGGCCGCAGCCTGCAGTTCCCGGCATTTGCCGCCCCGAGGTGTGCTGAGGGCTTCATCCGGGGCTCTGAGACGGCGAGCGGGAGGGGATGAGGATGGGAGTCCTTCGGGGATAAGGGGCCACCACAGGGATCATCTAGTTTGAGGCTCAAGGAGGAAACTGAGGGTGAGAGAGGCTAAGGGACTTCCCAAGGACACGCGGTGGCTCTCAGCTGTCATCCCGGTAGGACGGGAGCCAGGGTCTCACGGGAATAAGGGCTGGGGGCCCGGCTCTGCGCCCTTGGGCCCCTCCCCTTCAGACCGGAGGTCCTGATGCACGGAGGCTCTGTCCTACCTAGTCCCTGGACAGAGGCAGACCAGGGCGGGGAGGTACTGGTGAGGTTTGGAGGCCTCCTGGCCTCACAGGCCCAGAGCCTGTGCCTCCCCGTGCCCACCCAGCTCTCTCCGTCCAGGCCAAGCTACCTCTGCCTCAGGGTTCGCTCCGTCACTCAGGGGGTCCCTGGACAAGTTTGACCACCGGCCACACTGTAAGGTGCTGACAAACAGGTCAGGCGTTCGCTGCGCCCTCATCGAGCCCACAGCCCCGGGCATTTCCCCTCCAGGACCTCAGCTCCCCGGCAGGATCTCTGCCAGCCCCCTCCCCGGGAATCAGATCCTGCGCCCAGCCCTGCATGACGCCGCCCTCCCTCCCAACGCCGGCCGCTGCGCCAGGCAGGGTGGCGCGGTGTCTCCTGTGAAGCAGAGCCCCCGCGTCCGAAACCGCGCCGGGTGGGACTTGGTGAACGTGCGCTGAACAGGCGTATCAGGGAGTGGACACGTGAAACCCAGGTCCAGACCCACCGCTCCGTGTGCGTCACCTGTCCTTGGGGCCTGGAGGCTCCCTCCTGCCCTCTCACCTCCCTGGCATCTCAAAGGCGCCTCCATGACCCTCTTCACACTGAGGACCAGGCGGAGGCTGCAGGGCAGGGCAGTCAAATGGGTCCTTGGCCCCTGCCCTCCCCAGGACTGCCTTCTCCCGTGCCCCGCCCCTTGTATTTCCAACTGTCCCTCCTCCCCACAGAGCTGAGTCACCAGACATGCGAGGGGAGGAGGACTCACACACACAGCATCTGCGCTGGGCCTCAGAGATGCCCTCGCTGGCCAGCTTCACACAGCCCCGTCCCACCTCAGCCACCGCGCGTCAGCCACCGCTTCTTCCAGGTGGGGCGCCCTGGGCTGGGAAACAATGCAGCCACACAAAGATTTGCCCACACCTGTGCAAGGAGATCCCACCTGACGCAGAGGCTCTTGAAAACCGCAACCGAGAGGAGGTGGGAAGGAAAACCAGAGGGGCCCTTCCCATTTGCACAGAGGTAGTAAGATCTGTCCAGGGTCAATGGCTCCCTCCCCCACACCTAACCCTGGGGACACTACAGAAGCAAGAGGGAGAAAGGCAAGGGAGAGTGTGAAAGAGAGGACAGGAGGGTGGGGATGGTCATGGCTGGAGGAAAGCCCCACACAGCCTGGGCAAGGAGACCCCTGCTCACCCCGTAATCGTCACAGAGCAGGGAACAGCAGCACAGGCCACCATGGGCCAGGTCAGCAGGGTCCGGTCAGCCGGTGCTGGAGCCCAGGGAGGAGAAGGAGCAGTTGACCACAGGTACAGCCGACCAGCCGGAACTTGAGTGCTCCCCAGGCCAACACACACACACACACACACACACCATAAACACCAGGGTTAAAACCAAAGGCAGCTTTCCTGGGGATTAGGGTCACCTGGTTGGGGGAAGGAGATGTTGGTGCTTCATGGCCGACGGTTGGACACCAGCACAGTTCTGCACACTGAGGTGCATTTAACCACACTCCCACCCCGTACACCCTACACTCACCGGGAGAGGCACACGCTGGGGCCTAGAATTCATCTGCTTCCCCAGGTGTGTGTTAAGATGGCCAGCACCTCTGGGAAATGAGCATTCATGGGGGAAAATAATAAAATAGCTCAGGAGTTCAAGCCTTATTTAAGAAATAATAATAAACTATAGCAAAATATATGGAATTAAGAAACTAGACAGAATAAGAATTCAAAATAACTTTATAATAATGATTCTCAAAGAGATATGGAAGGATGTTGGTGAACCACACTGGAAACATGCAGCTATAAAGAAGAGGCAATTGGAAATTCCAGTATGGAAAATATCATCATTGAAATAAAGGATTCTGGCCAGGCGCGGTGGCTTACGCCTGTAATCCTAACACTCTGGGAGGCTGAGGTGAGAGGACGACTTGAGCCCAGGAGTTCTAGACCAGCCTGTGCAAGAGCAAGACCGGGTCTCCACAAAAAATAGAAAAATTAGCCAGGCGTGATGGTATGTGCCTGTAGCCCCAGCTACTTAGGAGACTGAAGCAAAGGATCCCCTTGAGCCCAGGAGTCTGAGGTTACAGTGAGCTACAATAATGCCACTGCACTCTGCCCAGAGCAAAAAGCAAGACTCTGTCTCAAAAAAAAAAAAAAGAAAGAAAGAAAGAATTCTGTAGTTGGGTTGAATGGCAGAATAGATATAGCTAAAGAACAAACAGGTGAAGTGGAAGATCAGGCTGATGCTAAATAATAGTATAAAGGGATAAAGAGTTATAAAATATAAAAGGAAAGTCAAGAGAGATGTTGCAGAGGAGTAGAACTATCGATATATGTTTAACTGGAGACCTAGAAGGAGAGAGAAATGAACAGAGAGAAGGAAATATTTTAAGGAATAATGAGTGAGAACTTCCCGACATTTAAGAAAGTTGAAAGGCCTCAGTTTGAAATACTCATATGTGCCAAACGGAATGGCTTTAGAAAAAGAAAACAAAAAGCTGAACACTCCATAAAGTAACTTACGATCAAAAACAAAGGGCAAAATGTTTTATACTTCCAAAAGAAAACTACATATGAATAAGAATCAAATCAACATCAGACTTCTCAATAGTGACCTTGAATACAAAAAAAGAAAGAAAAAAGGCAATAGGGTAATACTTTCAGTGTTGCAGAGGAAAAAAAACTTTAAACCTAGAATTTTCAACCCAAGTAGTTTCTATTTAAACATAAGATGAAAATAAAGGACAGTATCAGACAGATTGGGCCTCATAATAGTCTCTGAAAAACTCTTGGAGAAAATACTCTGGCAGGAAGATAGATAAAGTAAGGAGTGTGCCAGGAAATATATGGGTAAACAAGGAAAACATAAAAAGCAAAAGCAAAAGCACATCCACAACAATCCCACACTAAGATTTTAAACAAATCTAACATGGGGGAAATAAGATGTAAATAATCATGAAGGTGGGAGGTCCCTGTCTTATTCAGGGGAAGAGATTTATTTCAGAACATAATAAGAAAAACAAACATAATTAGAAGTCTTTATAGGACAACCACTAGAAAAGTGAAAATATAATGAATTACTTTTTTAAAAAATTTCAAAATATTAAGGGGGTACAAATGTTTTTGTTACATGGATTCCTTTTATAATGCTTAAGTCAAGGCTTTGGGTGTACCCATCACTCAAATAGTGTTCATTTCACCCAATAGGTAGGTTTTTACCTTTCCCCTCCTCCTCTGCTTCTTGATTTCCAACGACCTTTACATCTCTTTGTGCCCCTGTGTACTCATCAATTACAGAGTGCATGTGGCATTTGTTTTTCCATTCCTGAGATACTTCACTTAAGATAATGGTTTCCAGTTCCACCCAAGTTAGAATGAATTACTTTTGACCAGTCAGCTTTGGTGAGGTTATGCTACAGTAACAAGCTGCCCCATCTCAGTGGTTTGCAACAACACAGGTTTGTTTCTCATTCCGATATGGGCTGCCGGCCAGCTGTTGCAGATGCGTTCCATTTATCTTCCCACTTTAGGACCCAGCTGAAGGAACAGGCCTTATCTCAGCCTCATGGCAGAGAGAAAGGTGCAATGAAGGAAGCACATGATGGTAGTTAATGTTACTGAGACATCGTGGACAGATCTCTTTGACTCATATCACATTTGTCAAGCAAATCTCAGCCCATGCCTTCTATCAATAGGGTAGGAAAGTACTATCAATCCACAGGGAAGTGCTGCAAGTCACATGAAAACAGGCAGGAATGTACAATCCTCTTCTGGGGAGGATGGAACACCTTTGAAACCAGAAAAAGGAAACTGATTCTAATGAATAAAAGTCATGAAAGGTGGAGGGGGGGTGTAGAAAATTATGAGACATGAAATGAGATAGCAGAAAGGAATACTAAAATAAATCAAAATTATAACAAAGACAGGGAATCACAAACATATTGAATTATCTTAAAAAGCAATATTCAATAATAAATTTTCTATAAGAGACATATTTAGAACAAAATCTAAACTTAAGACTTCAGTCTGAAGAAGACAGTATAGAACTGTTTCCCAACTCCTCCCCTTTCAGTGCAGCTATAAACCCTGGAAATAATACCAGAAGCAACCAAAGGAGAATCTGAAAGTGGTAGGAAGACAAACTGGTCTATGACCTGGGACTGCAGGTCACAATCACAAGGTATCTTACATTCCACCATCCAACAGAAGGTGACCAGACCCACCATTTCCCAAACCCCAGCCTAGCAACAGAAGGGAAGTAGGCACATCCCTTCCCCAAATCAGAGTTGCTCTGATGACAACAGGTAAGCCCAATGCCATGGGAGAGGGGGGCTGATGGGCAGCCACCCAAACAATAAGTACCCTAGGATTGCTCCCTCCTTCCCTCCTCCACTGAGAGGCACCTGCAGTCCAGCCCGGAAAACCCTTCTGCCCCCTCAGGCAGCATGAGCAGGGGCCACTGGGATCCTCAGCACATCAGACAAGCCAAACGGACCACAATAGCACCAGAAAAGCTCTGACCATCTGTCATTGCAATAGCAGCCTACAGAGGTAGGCCAGGACCCATATGATGAACATAAACAGAGTGACTGCCTGCTAAAGAAAAAAAAGTTTAGATAGGACCCTGAGTCTCCTGACATAACATATAAGGTTTCCAGGATACAATTAGAAAATCACCTATCATACCCAGAATCAAGAAAAATCCTGACTCCAATGAGAAAAGGCAATCAACAACACCAGCACTGAGACAAATCAGGCATTGGAATTACCTGACAAGATAATTTTTGTAAAGCAGCCATCATAAAAATGCTTCCACAATCAATTATAAATTCTCCTGAAGCAAATGAAAAAACAGAGAATCTTAGCAAAGATTGAACTTATACATACATGCATACATATTCTTTTAAAGAATCAATGGACATTACAGAAGTTAAAAATACAACAATGGGGTTTTTTTTGAAATTTACTGGATGAGCTCAATAGCAGAGTGGCGATGACAGAGGATACAATCAGTGAACATGAGGACAGATAAATAAATATTACCCAGCAATGTGAATGACAGAGAGAAAATAAACTGAAAAAAAAATGGACAGAACCTCAGAATTCTGGGAGATAATAACAAAAGATCCAACATTCACATCATCAGAGTTGCAAAATGAAAGGCAGGAGAGAGTGAGGCTGGAAGATTATTTGAAGAAATAATGTTGAAAGCTCTTCAAATGTGGCAAAGACACAAGCCTACAGATTCAAGAATCCAAGAAAACCCCAAATAGGATAAACTCCATGAAACATTCAATAAATCCATGCCAAAAAACAGTATAATTAAACTTCTGAAAATGAAAGACAAAAAATATTGAAGGCAGCAAGACAAAAACAATGCATCACCTTATAGGGAGACACCAATTCAAATTACAGTGGATCTTTTGTGCAAAACCCCATGGCCAGAACGTGGCACAACATTTTAGAAGTGCCGAAAAAAATGAATTATCAGCTGTAAACTCTATATCCGTGAAAGTATCCCTCAGGAATGAAGGGGAGAATAAAGACATTCTCAGACAAAGAAAAAGTAAAAGAACTTGTCACTATCAGACCCCAGACCTACACTTCGATATTGAGTAAAGCAAGGTCTTCAAACAGAAAAGAAATGATAAAAGAATCTTGGAGCATCCAGAAGGAAGAAAGAATGATTAACACCACTGTTATGCAATCTCTCCCAAAAACAGAAGAGAAGGAAAAATTTCCCAACTCATTTTATGAGGCCAGTATTATCCTGATAACAAAACTAGACAAAGACGGTACAAAAAAGGAAAACAGACCAGTATGTCTCATGAACTTAGCTGGAAAAATCCTCAATAAAATAGCAAACTGAATTCAGCAATGTATATAAAGGATTATACACCACGAGTAAGTGGGATTTATTCCAGCTGTGAAAGGCTGGTTAAACATCCAAAAATCAACCAATGTAGTGCCCCATATTGATAAGCTAAAAAAAATCATTTGATCATATCAATCGATGCTGAAAAGGCATTGGACGAAATCCAATACCCATTCATTATAAAAACTGTCAGCAGGTTAGGAAGAGAGGGCAATTACTCACCTTGCTAACAAGCATCTACAAAACACCTACAGCTGACATCATCCTTAATGGAGAATGACTGGATGCTTTCCCCCAAGAGCAGGAACAAGGCAAAGATGTCCACAGTCATCACACTTATTCGACATGATACTGGAAGTTCTAACCATTGCAATTAGGCAAGAGAAAAAAACAAATGGCATACAGATTTCAACAGAAGAAATAAAACTTCCGTCTCTATGTGCAGATGACATGATTCTGTAGAAAATCCCAAGAAATCTGCAGATGAAAAATTCGTACAATAAGTGAGTTCAGCAAAAATCAATAAAAGATAAAACACACAAAAATCAATCACATTTTTATTAATATATACTAACAATGAACATGCAGAAACAAAAATTAAAGGCACAATACCATTTATAAGCACTCCCAGAGAAAACAAAATATTTATGTATAAACTTAACAGAACATGTACAGGATCTGCACGCTGAGAATTAGAAAATGCTGATGACATAAATCAAAAAAGACCTAAAAAACTGGAGAGATACACTGTGTTTATGGATTGGGAGATGCAGCAAAGATGTCAATTATCCCAAAATTGATCTATAAAATTAATGCAATTCCTATCAAAATCACATCAAGGTTTTTCTAAATATAAATGTATTCATTAGGGTTAGCCAGAGCAACAGGACCAATAGAATCTGTGGTTATAACAAAACCTGAGATATATTACAAAAAGTCGGCTCACATGATTATGGAGAATGAAAAGTATCGAGACCTACAGTCGGCAAGCTGGAGACCCAGGAGAGCCAATAGTATAGCTGCAGTCCCACGGCAAAAGCCTAAGAATGAGAGCCAGTGGTGTAAGTTCCAGTTTGAATCTGAAGGCCCAGGAATCAGGAGAGCTAACAAGCATCTACAAAAGTGTACATTCCAGTCTGAGTCTGAATGTGAATCTGAGGCCGGGGAAGACAGATGTCCCAGCCTGAAGATAGCCAGCCAGGAAGAAAGCAGATTCTCCCTTCCTAATCTTTTTTGTTCTATTTGTGGATTTTTTTTGTTCTATTTGTGGATTTTTTTTGCCATCAGTGGATTGGATGAGGTCTACCTACACTGGTGAAGGCAGTCTTCTCTACTTAACCTATGATTCAGAAGTTTATCTCAAACACTTCCACAGACACACCCAGAACAATTTTAACCAAATATCTGGGCACCCCATGGCCCAGTCAATTGGACACAAAATTAACCATCACAGTAGACATGGCTATTCTAAAATTTATATGGAAAGGCACAAGCCCTTGAATAGCTAAAACTATTTTCACCAAGAAGAAGAAAGTGGGAAAAGTCACCCTACCTGATGTTAAGGCTTACTATACAAGTAGAGCCACAGTAATCAAGATAACAGGGTATCACCAGGGGGATAAACCCATAGATTAATGGAACAGAATAGAGACCCCAGAAACAGACCTATATAAATATGCTCAACTGATTTTGACAAAGGCTAAAAGCAATTCAATGGGGGAAGAACAGCCTTCTCAGCAAATGTTTCTGGACATGCAGAAACAGAAAATGAACCTCGACCTAAACCACCTCATGCCTTACACAAAAATTAACTCAAATGGATCAAGAATTTAAGTGTAAAACTATAAAACTTTTAGAAAAGAATAAAAGCAGGAGCAAATATTCTGATTCTAGGCCTGGATAAAGAGTTCCTAGGTTTGACATCAAAAGCACGGTCTATAAAAGGAAAACCTCATAAATTAGACTTCATAAAAATTAAAAACTTCCATTCTGTGAAAGCACAAGTGAAGAGCGTGAAAATACAAGCTACAGACCAGGAGTAATATTTGCAAACCACATATCCAGTAAGGACTAGTATCCAGAACATATAAAAGAACTCTCAAAGCAGAAAAAAATTAGAAAATGGGCAAACAATATGAACAAACATTTCACCAAAGAGGATAGACAGTGATAAATAAGCTCATGAAAATGTGGGCAACATCATTAGCCATCAGGGAAATGTAAATGAAAACCACCGTGGGATATCACCATACACCTCTCTGAATGACTACAATTAAAGAGACAAGAAATGTTAGTGAGGATGTGGAGAAACTGAATCACTCATACATAGCTGGTGTTCACAGAAGCATTATTCATAGTAGCCAAAAGCTGGAATCAATCCAGATGCCCTTCAACAAGCGAATGGCTAAATAAACTGCAGTACATACATGTCATAGAATACTACTCTGCAATAAAGGAGAATGAACTATCAATACACACAATTTGAATAAACCTCCAGGGAATTATGCTGAGTGAAAAAAAGTCAATCTCAAAAGGTAGCATACTATATGGTTTCATTTATATAACATATTTTAAATGACAGATTACTGGTTGCCAAGGGTTAGGGACGATGGGGGAGGAAGGATGGAAATGGGTGTGGTTACAAGAGGACAACAAGGATCCTTGCGGTAATGGAACTGTTCAGTGTCTTGACTGTGGTGGATACACAAACCTACACATGTGACAAAACCATAAAGAACTAAATGTGCAAACATACGCGCGTAACTGAGTATAGGTAAGAGTGCAGAAATCTGAATAAACAATAAGACTAGTGTATTGTATCAATGTCAATATCTTGGTTGTGATATTATACTATAGTTTTGAAAAATGTTGCCATTGGGGGAAACTGGTTAAAGGGTACATGGGATCTCTCCATATGATTTCTCATAATTTATGAAAATCTACAATTATGTCAATAAAAATTTCAATCAAAAAACAAAATCTACAGAAAATTTGGAAAATAAAGGGATGGTATGGCAGAGATAAATAATTGTCAATTATATCCATTCCTCCCTTCTTCCATGGAACACAATTTTTAACTAGGCACATGGCTTCCTCTAATAAAGACTACATTTTCCATCCTCCCTTGCAGCTTATAGCCCATGACTAAGTTCTAACCAATGGGATGTAAGTGGTAACAATGCATTCAACTTCCAGGTAGCATTCTTAAAGAAAGGTGGCATGACCTTATACTTTCCATTCTTCCTTCCTTCTTACTAAATCGTGAGACCAAGAGACATAACCTAGAGATAGTGAAAGGATAAGGTGGAAGGCTCTTGGGTCCACAAAAATTTTATGGGACTGCCATAACAGCTCTTGTCTGCCTATGTTTTATTAAGAAGAAATAAACTTCTATCATGTTTAAGCCACACCAACCCTAGGTTTCTTCTAGACTTCTATGAAATAGCTTCCACCTTATTTGAGACACTGGTATTTGGGTTTTCTTTAACTGAAGTTGAATCCAAACTTCACTAGCACAAATAGAAAAGATATCCCATGCAAAAATAAACTACAGTTTTATTTTCAGGCCAGATAGAATTCCAGGCAAAAAAGAAAACTACAGGGGACAAAGAAAATATCATAAACTATAAAAGAACAATAGATCAGGAAGACATTAGGACCATGAATATTTGTGTGTTTAATAATATATCCTCAAAGACTACAAAGCAACAGCTGACAGTACTACCGGGAAAGGAGATATATATATATTTTTTTAAAAACTGTAGTTAAGGAATTTAACATACCCCTCTCAGAAACTAACAGATGAAAAAGACAGAAATGGACAAAGATCTGGGTACTACCACTGATAACCTTGCACTGAGATCTAATAAACAACTACACCTAAGACATGAGAAGTATATGTTATTTTTCAGCTCACCTGGAACATTAAAAAAAAAATCCTCCCTGAGCTAGGTTACAAAGGATGATTATTCAACCATTTCCAAAGACTGTAATAAAAATAGGAATCAATAACAAAAAGACAGGTTTTTATTAATACCAGAGGTAGAAAAACTGAAAAACCAAGCTACTTAATAACACTTGTGTTAAAGAGGAAATCATAGGGGAAATTACAAAATACTTAGAACTGAATGACAGTAAAAACACTACATGTCAAAATTTGTGGGATACAGCTAAAGCAAGACTTAAGGAAAATTAATGGCTTTGACTCTAGTTATCAAAAAACAACAAAGATGGGCTGGGCAAGGTGGCTCATGCCTGTAATCCTAGCACTCTAAGAGGCTGAGGCAGGAGGATCACTTGAGCTCAGGAGTTCAAGACCAGCCTGAGCAAGAGTGAGACCCTGTTTCTACTAAAAGTAGAAAAAATTAGCTGGGTGTGGTGGTGTGCACCCGTAGTCCCAGCTACTCAGGAGGCTGAGGCAGGAGGATCGCTTGAGCCCAGGAGTTTGAGGTTGCTCTGAGCTATGATCATACCACATCACTCTAGACTGGGTAACAGAGCAAGATTCTGTCTCAAAAAAACAACAACAACAACTACAAAGAAGGAGGAAAGGACCTAAGTATCTGACTTAAGACTTTGGAGAAAAAATATCACAGAAAAGAAAAAGGGGTAGAAATCAATAAATTCAAGAATAAAAGTCACCTTTTTGCAATTCCTAATAAATTAATTGATCTAGCCATTGACCATCAATGGCTACTAAAATCCTAAAGGAGAGGCAAGGAGACATTGTCATTATGTTCCTCTTGAAGGAAGAACATAACCCACTTATGAGATAGCTGTGTCAACAATGTGTGTCAATATCTGCAATCAAAATGGACAGGTAGGTACAGATATAGATCCTGAATTCTGTCAAGCCAATTGCAAATTTGCAGAAGAGTCAATGAAATTTCAGTTATCTTTAAATTGAGTGAAAGTTCCTCAAAATTCTAGCAGATATTTTTGGAAAGTTAACAAGTTGATTCCAAAATTAAGATAGAAAAGTGAAGTTTCAAAGTCCACAAATAGCTAAATTAATTTTTCAAAAAGAAGAATAAAACATGGTGAATTGCTATATTGGATATTAAGACATATAATAATACTGTATAATTTTATAAATTTTGATACTAACTCAAGAACAGACATACATATCCAATGGAAAAGAACTGAAAATGCATAAATAGACCTATATATATAGGAACTTGACATATGATAAAGACGGCACCACAAATGAGTGGGGGAAGGATAATTTACTTAGTTGACGGTTCACCAAAAAAAAAAAAAAAAAAAAAATTGCACTCTCTGCCTCATACCATATACAGAGGTGAATTCCAGATAGATGAAAGACCTAAAATTGAAAGGTAAAATGATAGACCTAGCTGAATGAAAATGAATTAAGTTCTTCTCATGATCTTGGACAGGGAGGAACTTTACCAACAAAACCCAAATAGCAGAAACCATAAGAAAAAATTGATGAAGTTGACTATATCAAAACTAAAGATTTCTATTAATTGAAAGGTCGCTATATTAGTTTCTCAGGGCTGCTATAACAAAGTGCCCAGTGTTTGTCAACAATCCTTGGCATTGCTGGGTTTGTAGCTTCATCACCACAGTCTTTGTCTCCATCATCTCATTGGCACCTTCTCTCTGTGTCTCTTCTCCTCTTTAAGGACACCAGTCACATTGGATTAGGGCCTACCTTAAAAGACCTCATTTTAACTTGATTATGTATGTAAAAATTCCATTTCAAAATAAGATCACATTCACAGGTACCAGGGTTGAGGACTTCGGAATCCTTTTTTGGGGGACACTGTTCAATCCATAACAGGAAACATAGCTTACATTTCTGCCTCCATCTTTACATGATCTCTTTTTTGTGTGTTTCTTTATGTCTCTTTTCCTCTTACAAAGACTCCAGTCACTGGCTTTAGGATCTGCCTGATTTCATCTTAGGATACTTAACTAATCACATCCACATAGACTGTATTTCCAAATAAGGTCACATTCTGAGGCTCCAGGTGAACATGAATTCTTGGGGTATACTATTCAATCCTCTCCAGTCAGCCCTTTGGCCCCTCAAAATTTACATCCTTCCCACATGCAAAATACATTCACCTCATCCCAACATGCACAAAAGTCTTAACCCATTCCAGCAACAATTCTAAGTCTAAAAAAAGCTCTTCTAAATGTCATCAACTGAAAAGGTCCCAAATCTCATAATCTAAATCAGGTATGCGTGAGACTCTTGAGTATGATCCATCCTGCAGAAAAATTCCCCTCCATCTCTGGCCCTATGAAACTAGAAAATAAATTATAAACCTGTTTCCAAAATACAACGGTGGGACAGGCATAGGATAGACAATCCCATCCAAAAGGGAGAAATTGAAAGGAATAAAGAGGCCTCAATCCCAAGCAAGTCCAAAACCCAGAAAGAAAAATGACCTTAGGTTTCAAGGTCTGAGAATAATCCTTTGTGTCCTCTGGACCTGCAGTGGCAGCCCCCACCTCTGTGCCTGCCTCTCTGGCCTCTACCTCCAGGTCTGTGGGTCTGTCTTCAGAGTCATTTATCTTTTTCTTTAGAGTAGCACACATTTACAGCTGAGTAGCTCTGTCAACTAGTTTCCTGCATTTAGAATCCCAGAAGTCTGACAGCTTTTCATTTCATACAGTTTTTGTCTCTTTCAGTCCAAGCCGGCAGTGTTTCTGTTGGTATAGCATTCTCGAAAAACCTCCTGGGTCTCCTGTGTATGTCAGGGGGTCCAATCCAAGCCGGCAGTGTTTCTGTTGGTATAGCATTCTCGAAAAACCTCCTGGGTCTCTTGTGTGTGTCAGGGTGTCCGTGTCGTTAGACACAAGTGTTCTCTGCAGCTACATCCTAAATATCCCACCTCTATTTCGGGCTTCTGCTGAGATGGTTGATTGAATCCATGAGTCACACACCTAATCTCCTTAGCAATTCATTGTCCAGCCACACCCTTGGTACTGTCTACAGAACATGCTTTCTCAACAGTGAATTTCCTAATTTTAGCAAGCTGGATGAACCAAGAACCTCCCAAATCACCAAGTACTGGTTCCTTTATGCCTAACAATTTCTTCTTCAGTATCTCTCTTACACTTCACTGCAAGCAATAAGAAGAAACCAGGCGTCACCCTCCACATCTTGCCTAGAAATCTCCTCAGCTAAATATCCAAGTTGAGTTCTGCTTATTATCCAACACGAGAACATAAATCAGGCAAACTCTCTGGCACTTTATAGTAGGAATCGCCTTTGCCCCATTTCCAATAGCATGTTCCTCATTTCCTTCTAAGACCTCACCAGAAGTACCTTGAACATTCATATTTCTAGCAGCATTCTGTTCATGACGATATGTTTTCTAAGATGATAGATGCTTTCTCAACGGTTCTCACTTCCATCTGGGCCCTCACTAGAACTGCTTTTGACATCTATGTTTCTGCCAACAATCTCTTCAATGCTATCTAGGCTTTTTCTAACATGAACTTCAAAATTCTTCCAGCCTTTGCCCATTACCCAATCCCAAAGCTGCTTTTACATTTTTACATTTTTGTTACAGCAGCAGTCCACTTCCTAGCACCAAAGTCTGTATTCGTTTCCTAGGGCTGCTGTAACAAAGTACCACAAACCAGATGGCTTAAAACAAGAGAAATTTATCCTGTCACCGTTCTGAAGGGTAGAAGTCTTAAATCAAGGTGTCAGCAGGGCCATGCTACCCCCTGAAGGCTCTAGGGAAGAATCTTTCCTCGCCTCTTCCAACTTCTGAGGGCCCTGGGCATTCCTTGGCTTAGAGCAGCATAACTTCAGTCTCTGCCTCAACCTTCACGTGGCCTTCTTTTTGTGTCTCTCTGTGTCGTCTCCTCTTCTGTTAAGGATGCCAATCATGGGATTTAGGGCCCACCCTAAATCTAGGATGATTTCATCTTGAGATCCTTAACTAATTGCATTTGCAAGGACCCTATTTACAAATAAGGTCACATTCTGAGGTTCCAGGTGAACGTGAATTCTCAGGAGACACTATTTAACCTACCATTTAACCTATGGACAAAATTAACAAACAAGTGATAACTGATGGAAGATATTTCAAAGTCTAAAATTATTAAGGATTACTATCTGTAACATGCAAGAAACTTGCAGTCAACAAGACAGGAAATCCTTCAGAAACATAGGCAAAGGATATGAACCAGGGGTGGGGAACCTACTGCCTTGGAGCTACATGTGGCCTTGTGGATCCTTGAGTGTGGCCTTTGACTGAATCCAAGTTTTACAGAACAAATCCTTTTAGGCAATCCATGGAAGCAGAAACCCAAATGAATAAAATTTTTATAAAGAGCTATACGGCCTCAATGAACAATCAGAGAAATATAAATTAAAACAAGGAAATTTCTACTTTATACCCATAATATTGACATGAAAAATTAAGTCAGATAAAACATGTGTTAAGAAGAATGTGGAGAAATAGGAACCCTACATAATCTACATTGGTTTCCCATCTTGCTCAAAGCAAAGCCAAAGTCTCTACTCTGCGTTTCCTGGTCCCCCCACTGCACTGACCTCGTCTCTGGACACCCTCTGCTTCCACCTCTGCATCAGCCCCCTCTCCCCCCAGCCCCCAGCCCCCAGCCTCCAGGCTGTTCCTCTGATAGGCCAAGCACGCCTTGACCCCAGGGCTGCAGAACTTGCTGATTCTTCTACCTGAAATGCACACTCCACTGGTCTGCATGGCTTGGGCCCTCGTGTCTTTAAGGTCTCTGCTCGAATGTCACCTTTTTGAGGAGGCTTCCTTGATCACTCTAGTAACATAGGACAGAAACTTCCCCCTTCCCTGGTTTATTTTTCTCCATCACGGTTACAGCTCTGACACCTTTCATGTTTTGCTTGTCAGTTTATTGCCTGTCTCGCTCTGCTAGAATGGACACTCAGTTTCCCTCACTGCAGCATCCCCAAGCCTAGAACAGTGCCTGGCATATATGATAGGTACTCAATAAATCTGTTGAATGGCCAGTGAACTAATATTTATTGAGTGATTACTGTGTATCGAGGCCTTTAGTTGTGATATCTCATTTAATCCTTACCGCAACCATATGAGTTAGTCATTATTAATTCCATTATACTGACTTGGAGACTGAGGCTCATGGGGGTAGCCAACCAAAGGAGGTCATACAGCTAACAAATGACAAGCTGGGACTTGAGCCCAGCTTGGTTGATTCCAAACCCCAGATGCTCAAACACTTCGCTGTGCTCCTGTCCATCACCCACAGGGTTCACAGTTCTCACATGGCAGCCATGGACCTGCACGGCCCAGATCTCCTGCTGCACGGAATGCAGTTATTATTCTTCTAGATCCACCACCATGTTAGTGCTGAGGGCATGCTTCCCCCAGGCTGCTCCAGGCCAATGACTAACCACAGCTGGTGCTAGTTCAGGCCTCTTCTAGGGGCAGCTTTGGCTTGAGGTTTCCCCCTAGGCCTGGCTGACATCTTCTTAGACCTGCCTGGGGTCTGAGATTCTTCCTACTCCAGCCCCTCCCCCTCCTTTCTCAGGGTTGGACCACTGCTATGGTCTGAGGCTGTCCCTGCCTTCTCCCACTCCCTCCGGTCTGTCCTTCCTGCAACTTCTTTTTTTTTTTTTTTTTTTTTTTGTGAGACAGAGTCTCGCTTTGTTTCCCAGGCTAGAGTGAGTGCCGTGGCGTCAGCCTAGCTCACAGCAACCTCAAACTCCTGGGCTCAAGCAATCCTCCTGCCTCAGCCTCCCAAGTAGCTGGGACTACAGGCATGAACCACCATACTTGGCTCATTTTTTCTATATGTATTAGTTGGCCAATTAATTTCTTTCTATTTATAGTAGAGACGGGGTCTCGCTCTTGCTCAGGCTGACCTTGAGCAATCCGCCCGCCTCAGCCTCCCAGAGAGCTAGGATTACAGGTGTGAGCCACCTCGCCCAGCCTCCTTCCTGCAACTTCCAACCCCATCCTGCTTCTGCTTGTTGGTGGCCCGGCTCTATGACCCCATGATGACCATCGGGAGTCGGCCAGCACAGCACCCACTGAAGCTGGGCCTGTGTATTCCCAGGGACCCAGCAACTCCACTCCCTCATATGTACTCAACAGCAATGCATACACACTGCCACCCAAAGACAAGGACAATAATGTTCAGAGCAGCACTACTCATAACAGTCCCCAACTGGAAACCACCCAAAGGCTTATCAATAGTTGGGTGGGTAAATAAATTGTGGTATATTCTCATAACAGAATATTATACAGCAAAGAGAATGAACAATCTACAATCACCTGCAACAGAATGGATGAATATCACAAACACGACACTGAGGAAAGGCGCCAGACACGCCTGTAAAGATGCTGTTTACACCAAGTGCCAAACTAATTTTTGATGTTAGAAGTCAGGACAGTGGTTACCCTTGTGGGAGGGGTTGTGACTAGCAGGGACATGACAGAGGAGATGCTGGGTGCTGGTGGCAGTCTGAATGCTAATTATGTGACTCGGTTTACTTTCTGAAGATCAGAAATACACAATATGTACACTTTTCTATGCACATGAGGCTCCAACAAGAAAAGGTTTTAATGAAAAATAGAAGAGCAGGCCAACACTGAACACTCAAGAGAAAGTCAAAAGTCACAACCTAAGTGACATGCCCTACCCCTGTTCCTGTGAGGGCACCGCCATCCTCACAGTCACCTCATGACTCAGAAACATCCCTTGCCCTTTTCCTTGATGGCTGGTGTGCCACCACGTCCTACTCATCTTTCCTTCCCAGCCTCTTTTGGCTTTGAACTGTTTCTTGAGTTTCTGCTGCCCCTGCTCCATTTGATGCCTGGACCCAGCAAAAGTTAGCTCCTAACAGGTCTCCCACCCAGGGCCAGGACCACAGTGAGGCAAGTAAGGCACCTGGGGGCAAAACGTAAGGAAGCATCAACCTCAGGGTCTTGCAACTGCAGGGTAGGCACCCAAGAGTGATGCCTCTTTCCGTTTTCCTCACCCCAGCCTGCCCCCAGCTTCCCCCCTTCCCCTCCCACACACGCTGCTCCATGATGCTTTCGTCATGTCCTTAACCTGCGCAAGGATTTACCAGTGACCCGTCTGCCTGCTAAATTAAGGATGGCCCTGGGCAGGTCACTCCATCTCCCTTAGCCTCGGTTTCTTTTTAAGTACAGCGAAAAGCCCAGACCCAGAGATGCAAATAGATTTCCTTTGAGTGTCCACTCTAATCTGTTATAACAGCCATCTTCAGCACTGGGTTGAGAAAGATTCTGAGGACAAGTACAGATTCATTGGAGAAAGGTGCTGTGACCAATGACTCATATTTGCCACACGTGAGTCTCTTAGTCCACTTGGGCTGCTATAATACACTACCACAGACTGGGTGGTTTACACAATGTTTATTTCTTGCCATTCTGGAAGCTGGGAAGTCCAAGATCAGAGCACCAGCAGATTTCTAACACCTCATATCCAGTGAGGGCCTGCTTCCTGGTTCATAGACACCACCTTCTTTCTGTGACCTCACAGGGTAGAAGGGAGGAGGAAGCTCTCCAGGGTCTGTTTTATAAGGGGATGAATCCCATTCATGAGGGCTCCACCCTCATGACCTAATCACCCCCACAGGCCCCACCTCCTAATGGCACCACCTTGAGGGTTAGGATACAACATATGAATTTGGGGGGGACGTAAACCCTCAATCGATAGCAGTGAGAAAGAGGACAACCATAATACACATATCAGGTATTTGCCTTGAGTAATTCTAAATCCAAATTGTTTATCCTGGCATTCCAGACTGTTCCTAATCTAGTCTCATCATACAATGGTCCTGTTTCCTAGGGAATCAATTCTAAAATGTTCAGCCTGGGTTTCAAATTAAGCTAAGTTGACATGGACTAAAATAAGCCGCCTCGTGCTGAGTTGCAGCATGGTCCCCTGTGGTGGTCACGCCACTCTCAGGTCCACTGGGGCCGAACTCCATACAGGTGGTCAGACCTTGGGCTCCCCTGAGCTCATCTCCATTTCAGGAACTCAATTCCAAAACAGTATTCCGAACTCCCTCCAGAGAGCTGATTTATGCCACACCTAAGGGAAAAGGAATCCAAAATGTTGTGCCCATTTGTTTGAGCTGTGGATGGTTAAGCAGGATCACCTCTCACCTGCCAGCAGGCCCAGTCCTCTCAGCTCCTCTGGCACTGCTGGAGGCAGCTGGATCTAGCAGATGGCCAGGCAGCTCAGCCCAGCCCGGAGGACAAAGTCCAGCCTGTGAACCCACAGAAATGCCAACCCAGTGCCCCTTGGAGGCCCCTAGAGCTTTCTGAGTCCATGACAGACAGATAGACAGACACATACACACACACATGCACACACACACACACACGTGCCTAACAGTACATGATATATTAAATGGGGAAATCTTCCTAGTCCCGGTTTTTCTTCTTTTCTTTCTTTCCCAGCATCTTTTCACCCCAAATGGTGACAACTGGGCTCTCCCTGAGCTTCCACATCCAGGGCTCTCTGATCAAAGGGAACCCAGAGGATATGTCCTTCATCACATCTGGGCGGGCACCTGTGCACAGCCACACAGAAGGCAGGTGGGGAGGAAGGTATGGATGCACATAATACAAGATCTGTCTCTTGGATGTGAGGGCGATCTGGCTGTGACATGTGTCACCCCATTGATCACCAGGGTTGATTCGGCTGATCTGGCTGGCTAGGCAGCTGTCCCCTTCCTCCCTCACCGCTCCATGTGCATCCCTCTCAAAGCTGCACTCTTGGTCGAAGAGGACAACTTTCCCTGATAGAGGAGGACAGGTCTTCAGTCAAGGGTATATGAGTAGCTGCGCTCCCCTGCTAGAACCTCCACACAAGCTATCAAGATCTGTGTCTGCTTGGGCAAAGTACCAGGAAAAATGCAAAGCAGAAGTGATGGATTCTCCACAGTGAAGTATGGACATCTTCTCAGGGAAGGTGACTGAGGTGGCCTGGGATGTCCATGTGAATGAGCAAACAGCTGGAGGCCATGCCCTCCCGGGGCCATGAGGCTGGGCACACGCCATGCTCACTGGGGGCTGGGGCCTCCTCCCTACCAATGAGCCAAAATGAATAACCTGATTCTCAGGAAGGAGTGTCAGTGAAGCCATGTGAAGGGAGAGGACTTAGATACTTCGTGGAGGCAAAGTGTGAGCACAGAAGACGAGAGAGACAGGGGCTGGGAAAGTACGGCAGAAACTGCCCTTCCTCTCACCACCCAAGAGTTCTATCCACCACCCCCACTCCCAACCCAGACCTACAGACAACCTTCAAAGCCCTCCTCCTCCATGGAGCCTTCCCTGTCTGCCCCCAGCCTAACTAAGGTTGAGGACCACTCCCTCTAGTCCAGCAGTCCCCAACCTTTTTGGCACCAGGAACCGGTTTCATGGGAGACAATTTTTCCATAAATGGGGAGAGAGGTGAGATGGTTTCGGGATGATTCAAACACATTACATTTATTGTGCAATCAACCTCTCTGCTAATGATGATCTGTATTTGCAGCCACTCCCCAGCACTAGCATCACCACCTCAGCTCCACCTCAGATCATCAGGCATCAGATTTTCATAAGGAGCGAGGAAACTAGACCCCTCAGGTGTGCAGTTTACAGAAGGTCTGGCGGTCCTATGAGAATCTAATACTGCAGCTGATCTGACAGGAGGCAGAGCTTATGTGGTGATGCGAGTGAGGGGAACGGCTGCAAATACAGATGAAGCTTTGCTCTCCCACTGCTCACCTCCTGCTGTGTGGCCCAGTTCCTAACAGGCCACGGACCAATACCTGCCTGTGGCCCACGGGTTGGGGATCTCAGCTCTGGCCCACTGTCTGATGAAGCAGGACATGCAGTGAAATTAACAAGGGCTTGGGAGGCTAAATGTAGATTGTATTTCCAGTTCCACCTCAACCTAGTAGGTGATCTTAGACAAGGTCCTCATCCTTAACATAGGTTTTTCATCTGACAATTGAGACTTGATCACAGTACCTACCTCCCAATATTGAGGGGATTAAATAAGATATTTGTAAAGCCCAAGAACTTAGCAGATGCTTGATCAACGTACTTCTCTAGTAATGTGCTTCATTTGCAAGTGCACCCCTCACGTCCTCCCCTAGATTGCAAGCTCCAGGAGGGGAGTTTTGTAACCCTCAACCCCACACCCATCATACACAGTGTGTGCTGGCACAATGCCTGGCACGGGGACAGCTTGATCCCAGCTTTCAGCAAATAACGACTTATAGAACAAGAGGGAGGAAAAGCAAGCAGAATCCCGGGAAGGGTGCTTCCACCCCCAAGCCTGAGCAGGAGGCAGAGTCACATCCTTCTCATCTAGTTGTAAAGCGCCTATGTTCATTATTTTAACAGTTATTCGTGATCAAACGATTCGGTGTTAATGTGGATCTAATGTATAAATCCATACGGGTCCCACAGTCATTTAACATTAATTAAATGAGGCCATTATAAGGCTGGGATTCCGCTGAGTTTATTGCACTTAGCAATTAATGGCAGGAACCAGTGGCCACTGTGCTTTCTTTCTGCTCCTGCCTTGTCCCTTTTCCCTCTGGGGGGAGGGGTGGCACGGGCTCGCAGCTGCCCTGGGATGGAGAGGGGCACCCAGGGAGGCCCCCGGCTGGGATGCAGAGAGATGACAGACAGGTGGGGAGTTCAGTGTAGGCTCAGCTCGCCCTCAAGGAGCTGGTGTCTCATAAAGAAGAAATAAGGGCTGCACTGGCAGAGCACTGGCCTGGGAGTCCAGAAAACAGGATTTTAGTCCTGCTCTGCCGCTGATGCCTAGCTGTACAACTCGCCACTGTCTAAATTCTCTCTGCATCCATAACTCATTTGCTTATTCGTGGATTAGCTTTGTCTCCGCCCATTATCAGCTCCAAGAGACCAAGGGCTTCCTCTGTCTTACCGCTTTAACACCAGTTCCCAGAACAGTACCTGGCACAGGGTAGGGTCTCAAAAAATGATTTTCCCATCCACTGAATCTCTAGGTGATCACTAAAACAACTCCAAGATGGGCGGTCAATGGCCCTTGACATTTGGTCCAGAGAGCAATGGTTGGAGGGGGTGCAGGAAGAGCTGGGTTCACCCAGGAAGATTTGTAGCAGAAGGATGGTTGAGACCAAGTGCTAGGGGACAGAAAGAAGTCAGCACAGAGAAGAGGAAAAGGTGGGTGTAGCCTTGCAAAGACAGGAGCCACAGTGGTGGGGAGCTGCGAGTTTCAGCAGCTGCTACACCTTCAGGCTCCCAGCCAAGACCATTTGGTGGAACTATATTAATACTCACAATCCTGGAATCCCTCACAGGCTGGAACAATTTCCCTTCTAAGCCAGTGACGTGCATATCACTTATTTCACTTTATTCTCCTTCTGTCCCCTTGATATAGGGGAGGGGAAAATATCTTCTGCTGTTTATACATATAAAATTAATGACAATAATTGTCCATTTGTATAGTACTCTCCAGTTGCCAGGACACATTTTCCTACACAGGAATGACAGTATTTATCCCCATTTTGCAGAAGAGGAGACTCAGAGAGGTGAAGTGACTTATCCAAGGTCACTCATAGAATACACAGCCTCATGGCCCTTCCAGACCTGAGCGTGGAGATGAAGATGACCTCCAATAAAAAATTCCATTATTATAGATCAGGGAGAGACAGTCAGAGACTTATGGTATTACAGAATCTTAGAATTTTCTGCTGACAAGGATGCTGGACATGTCTACTATCTCATCACACACAGGGCTCAGTTCTCTGTCCTAAGCTCTTTGATTTGTCCTCATAATTTCTGTTGTGAAAAACATGATACCATGCACAGAGTGGGCCTTCAGTGAATATCTGATGCAGAGTGGGGCACTGCATGCAGGTGTGTGGCAGATTACGTGCAATGGCTCAAATCACCACTGGTGCTCTGCCAAAGACACAATAGGGAGTGGTGGGGACTGCGGCAAGCTGGAAGTATAAACTCCGTGTGAAGGAGGTATTACTGCAGACAATTGTTGCCATGTGCACGTCCAGGCCCAGTGCTACCGATTCTTACAATTCTTTCAAAAAGGTCAGAAATCTGGATCTCTATTGAAAATTCTAGAATTTCAAATGTTGTCATTTACATTTAAAGCACTGTGTGAGCCAAGCAAAATATGTCTAAAAACAAGTTTCTTTTGTTTTAACAGCTTTATTAAGGGGTCGCTGATATACAAAGAACTGCACATATTTAATGTGTACGATTTGGTGAGTGTGGACACATGGGAACATCCATAATACTGTCCCCACAATCAAGGTAATAGATGTATCTAACACCTCCCAAAGTTTCCTGTGTCCCTTTGTTTTTCATTTGTTCATTTGAGTTTTTTGTGGTAAGAACACTTAATATGAGATCTACCCTCTTAACCAATTTTGAAGTGCACAACACTGTACTCTTAACTACAGGCATTACCTTGTACAGCAGATCTCTAGAACTTATTCACCTAGAATAACTGAAAGTCTGTACTCATTGACTAACAACTCTTCACCTCCCATTCCCTGACAATTGGCTCTAAACCCTGGTGCTGTTGGTGCAGCCAACTATTTTCTCTGCTTCCATGAGATTGACTATTTTAGACACCTCATGTAAGTAGAATTACGCATCATGTGTCCTTCTGTGAGCGGCATGTTTCATTTAGCATAATGTCCTACAGATTCATTCATGTTGCTGCAAATGGCAGGGTTTCCTTCTTTTTCAAGGCTGAATAATATTCCATTGTACATAACTACCACATTTTCTTTATCCATTATCCAACAGCAAGTTTCTATCCATTGTCCATTGTTTTGACACTTCTAGTTAAGTGAATAAGTTAACCCTGTTCAAACTCTTCATTGAGAAAAAAGAGCAACTTGAAGAGGTAAGCCGTGTTCCCAAGATTACGAGTAATTAGGAGCAAAGCTTAAACCCCAAGCTCCCAGATTTCCAATCTAGTTCTTAAACCATTGACCCAGGGACAAGGTCAGTGAGGGAGATGATGTAGATAAGGACCCTGCAGGTTTGGGGACGCATCAGTACATAGCCTGCATCCACACGTTGCATCCAGCCCAGACCCTGACCCAGAATCAGGGTGCAGAGAGGCCTTGCCCACAGAAGAGGCACAGGCCGCACCTCCCGGCCTCCCTCCATCCAAAGCCTTGGAAGAGCCCCTCCCACCCTCCCCAGTGCCCACCCTCAGACCACTTAGAATGCAGCACCATGGCACAAGCCAGCTGTCACTTAGGCACTTACAGGCAGAACCACGGAAAAACCAAACCACTGTTATTACACTTAATAACCAGTTTCCACATCATCAACTCATTGGAGTCTGACAGGCGCTGTTAGGGTGTCAGCTCCCTTGGCCTAACGAGTCAGCGCTAGCTGGGGGCTGGGGGAGCGCCAGGCAGACTGGGCGCCACCCTTCTGGGCGTCATTTCGTCCCCCCTTCTGCCCCATGCGGAGGACGCACGCCCAAGGGCAGCTGAGGCCCAGACCTGCCTTCTGCCTCCGCCTATTGAGCAGCTTAGCAGCTGCACCGATGGCACCAGGGTTTGGAGCAGGATCAGAGCCCCAGAGAAGGGGGCCCAGGGCCCTGACCAGTGAGATCAGCACCAGGACACCTGGTTGGATCCCACCTCTACTGTGCGACCTTGCGTAAGCTACTCCATCTTTATGAGCGACCCCTTCCCCATTTGTAAAAGGTGGTGCCACAAAGGTTTGTTACATGAGTTGACTGGAATGCGTGCATCATGCTGAGCATGGTGTCCACGTCCAAGAAACCGCAGGTATTACTGAGCTGTTACTGAGGGGAAGGGTGCAGAGGTTGGGGGTCCCCAGGGGAGGAAGCAGGTACTATTAGGAAATAAGACCACTGAGAAATGCTTCTGAATTGGCCTAACATACTGGGGGAGAGGAGATCTCTTAGAGCTGTCATTAAAATGGCTAATAATAATCAAACCTAACATTATTCCCACTGTCCTCCCTTCAAGAGATGAGAAAACTCAGAGAGGTTAAGTTACTTACCCAAGGAAACCCAGCAAGCAAGAGGTGGAACTGGGCTTAGAAGGCAGGCAGTGAGATCTGAGTCCAAGACCTTGGCCATCCTTGCCCCTTCTCCCTGTCCCCTCCTCTTCCACCCTGAGCTCCGAGTATCAGGGTACCAACAGGGGAAGATCTGCTGGAACTGGGGCAGGAGGAGCTAGGGACAGGCAGGTAGGGTATTGAGCTCCCACTCCCAGATTGTTCTGCACTGAAATTGCAAATGACCCTGGAGGTTTAGGGAGCAAGTCATGGATGGAGGCCAGGGCCTGAGGTCTGCAGAACACAGTGATCTGCCTGTTGCTCTGGGTTGAGGCCACACAAGCCACACTTCCGTGAGGCCCAGCCAAAGCGGTGGTCCCCACCCAGAGCCTCAGAAGACAAAGGGCCAGCCCCCTGAGCAGGCCCTGGCACACACACCCGCCGGGTGGGCTCCTCCTGCGGCCCCTCTGCAGCACTGGCCTGAGGCAGTGCAGTGCTGCCATCTTTTGGCTGTGTGCTGTACTGCATCCCCACATACCAGGTGGGGCGAATCCAGCCAGAGCCACAGCCCCAGGCACATGAGCTGCCCACTTGCGTGTCCTGCAGCATCTCTGCACCTGCAAAGGGTCCACCCAGCGAGCCCTGGCAGCACAGCCTCTCCATCAAACGTGGCCCAAGACACCAGACTAACCTGGCAGCCGACAATGGGCCCTCTGCTCTGGGAGAAAGATGGTGGGCCAAGACCCCTGGGGGCTTGGGGCTGGCTGCGGTTGCCCCTGTCCCCCACCCCACCCCGGGAGTGTGCACGGATGGCAGAGCAGAGGCAAGGGAGGTGGGTGAGTGGGACAGAGCACCACTCCAGGGACCCTGGAGAGAGGGCTTGCTGCCAGCTTTGACGTGAGATGAGATTCCCAAAATGCCAGAGCAGTTGTCCCAGAGAGGCAGAACTGTGGATGACGGGTAGGGGCCAAGTTTCACCTTAGCCCCCTGAAGGTACGCTAAAAAATCACGGAGGAGAGGCAGATAAATTGGAAAAAAGGCACACAAAGTTATTTAATGTGTGTACACAGGAGCCTTCAGAATGGAGACCCAAAGATACAGGGGAATTGTTCATTTTTATGCTTAGGTTCAACAAAGCATGGACAGTTGTATGGACATACGATTGGAAGAAACGAGTAGGACCTAATGCTAACAGACTGAGTGGGGAACCCAGCAAGGCCTGTCAGTCTGGATTCTTCTCGGCCTCTCTGGGCAGCATCCTTTTCCTCTGGGTGTGGGCAGGGCCCTCTCTGGAACTGGGGGGCTACAGTCTTGTGGCTACCGTGAAACAAGGTGGGTGAGATAACTCCTTTATGGCCAGTTTTTACACAGACAGGGCAGAAGGAAAGTTAGAGTAATATTTTTAGGTTTTATGGCTGGATTTGGGGGGAAAAGGGTTCTAGTTTCTGTGAGCCGCCGTGGGGAAGAGGGATTCTAGTTTCTCTGGCTAACTTTGGGGAAGAGTCAAACTGGGAGATCGGAGGGCAGAAGATCAGAGAAAAAATCTTGCTTCTGAGGCCTTTGTTTTGGGGTGCTGCTACTCAGGGTGGGTGAGCCTGGCTCAGCTGAGAGGTCCAACAGCGTGGGGTCGTTAGGTTGTTTGACTGTTTGTTTCATTGTGATTATTCTATCATTTTTCTTTCTTTTTTTCTTTATGCTTAATTAGAATTGCATGTTTTTCTACAATGCCTTGAGTGTCAACAAATTTCTGTTTATAAATTTGTCTGAAAATAAACTGGCTTTTAAGTAAAAACACAATCATTCTAGAGTAGGAAAGGACTCTTTCTGTCACAGATGAGGAAATAAGCTCAGAGATAGGTCGCTTGCCCGAGGTCACACCACGAGTTGTAGCCAAGATGGACTAGAACTTCCCTGCCAGGACTTTTCTCCTTTGGGAGTGAAGGGGGCCTTTTCTGGCCCCCTAGCTGGGGTAGGATCCCCTGCTAGCCACCCACGACACCTGTTTGTCTGTCTACTCTCTGTCTCTCCCATGCAAGCTTCACAGGGGCAGGAACTTTATCCATTCCATTAACTAAGGTATTCGCAGGGTCCCTGATAGGGCCTGGTATGTGACAGACACTCCACAATACATGTTGAAGGGATGCATGGAGTTAATCAGGGAAGGCTTCCATGAGGAGGTGTGTTACACGTCCATTTTTGAAAAGGCACTGGTAATGGATCGACAGAGAAGATAGGAAGCATGCCCAGGGCTGGGGCATGGTCCAGAGCTGGCACAAAGTAAACACTTGTCGCAGGGTGGGGTGGGGAAGAATAGCAGAATGGTGTGGATTGTCCTCCCATACGTACAGGGGCCTGAGCTAGGATCCTATTTCTGGCCCTAATTCCTTGCCTCATCCTGGGAATCTAGGACAAGAGCCAAAAAACAGTCCCTCTCTGGGACAGGAAGGACACTAAGAACTGAAGGCTCAGTTCAGCCTGGCTGGGTCTGATGGGGTCTGGCCAGCCTGGTTGGACCTGGCCATATGGCCACACTGGGTGGGGCTGATGGGATTGTCTGGGTGGGTGAGCCTGGCTCAGCTGGGAGCCTCCCTCCTGCTCCTGGGTTTAGGATACCCCAGTACCTGTCATGTCAGCCCGGTCTCCCAGGGCTCTAGTCTAAGGACATTATGGGGGAGTGGGGGACCCAAAAGCATTGAAGCCAATAGAAAAATGTAAGGGGCTCCAAATATTTGCAAGGTCTTGTTGTTTAGGGTCGTTTACAATATCACTGTTACTCTAGGAACATAAAGATACATCAAGATGTAATGATCATGTTGAAATATGGAAGCCATTTACTATGTTTAGGTACAGACATGAAAGTCTGAGAGAAAAATGGAAAATTTCAGCAGGGGGGAAATGAACATGTCTGAAAGGAAAAAAAATTCTTCTCTTATTTTTTCTGGAAAAGTCTCTCAAAAGGTTCTTGGAAAAAGCTTCATTTCTCCTAGAATGTTCCATAATGTCTATCAGACAAGGAGGCCAGAAGCCCTGCATGCTTCCCTCTGACCCCAGTGAGAAAGGAGACACGCATTCACTAAGCACCTGCTGTATGCCAGGCTCTGGGCTAGCTCATCAAGCGCATTGTCTGCTGGGACAAAAGTGGGCCATCCTCACGCTTGAAGCTCTTACTCGAGAGTGGAGGGGGGCGTGGGCAATATACGTAACCTTAACACTTTTACCCCCATAATACGCTAAAATAAAAAATAAAAAAATGTGGGCCATCCTGGAGAGCAAGGCACCTGCAACCTGCAGAAAACCCCAGTGGACCAACAGCATTCGCCCTGACACCTGGGGTGGTGGTCTCTCAGCCTCGGCTTGCTTTGTCACAGAGAAGAGAGGGGTGACTCTAGTCTGTCCAGAGACCTGGTATATTTGGAAAGCAGAGTGCACATGCTAGGGTGTGGCCCTACTCTCTCCTCTCCCCACAAACACTTCATGCCCAGCCCTAAACAGAACTCACCGGGCTTTGGGCTTCAGACTTTCCATTTCCTCCTGCAAAGCACCAAATACCTAAAATAGCACCAAAACCTAAAGAGCTGGAGATGCTGGTGAGGGGCTCTCCGGAGAGCTGGGACCAGGGATGATTTTTATTGTTTCTGAATGCAAAACAAGAATCCAGAGAAGGAGAGAGCAAAGACAAAAAGATGGAGAACAGCTCTGAGAAAGAGACCCGGAGAGAAAGAGAGAGAGAGAAATTGACAGAGACAGAGAAAAGGAAAGATGGAGAAACAAAGAGGAATCGAGAAAAAAAAAACTGAAAGAGACAAAGAGACAGAGAAACAAGGAGAGAAGGCTACAAAGCAGAGAGGGAAGGAAAGAGACAGAGACAAAGGACAGACCAGCAGCTGCAGGGCCATGGAGAAGGGAGAAGCTCTGCCTCTCCCGCAGCGCCCAGGGCCCCTCAGCCCTCCCTGGAGGAAAAGCTAAGAAATGGGAGGCGGGGAGAGGAAGCAGAGACAGGCAAAGTCGTGGGTAACCTTGGAGACAGAGCCAGGGAGATAGGGTGGGGCAGGGCACTGCAGGGGGTGGGGGCGGGCTGGCCAGCAACAGGTCCTGCCACCCACCAGGAAGGGGGCAGGAGGGGGGACAGAGGCCAAGGACAGTGACTTAGATAAGCTGGGGGAGGGAGGGGGACAAAAGATTCCAGGAACAAACCTGACAGTCAGAATAAAGAGAGAGATTGTACTGAGAATCAATTTGGGAAAGAAAGAGCAGGGAGTTTGGGAGCTGCTGTAACAGGAAGGGGTGAGGCGGGAGGGCAGGTGGCAGTGGAGAGGAGGTGGGGAAGAGCCAGCCGAGATGGCTGGGCTGAAGTAAGGCAGGCCTGGACCTTGGCACTGGGCAGGGGGGCACAGGCGGAAACCGGTCACAGCAGTCTGGCGCTGATCTATTCCCTGAGACCTGCTGGGGACATCCTTGCAGGGGCCACCCCAGCTGGGGACACTCAGCCTTGGAATCCCAGCTGTCTGGCTCATTTGCTTGTGTCCCCGATGCTGGCTGAGCTCCCACTGTGTGCCAGGCACTGTGCTGGGCACTCTGGAGGGCATGGGGACCATTAGACAAACATGTGCCCTCAGGACACTCATAGGCTAGTAGAGACAATGAGGTGTGTTCACCAATAACAAAAAGATGACAATGACACACAGGCACTCTGGATCACTCACTGCCAGCTGGGGGCCCAGCAGAGAAAGCCTCCCCCTGGGGTCATGCTTGAGCCAGGCCCTGAAGACAGGCAGGGCTGAGCCAGGGGAAGCTTGTCAGGCTGAGGGACAGCAGGAGCCCAGTGGCCGGCAGGATGGGGAAGCCGATGTGAATCCCGGGCCTGGCACTGCCCAGCGTGTGGCTGGGACAGGTCGTCTAACATTTCCGAGCCTCTCTTTCTCCATCTTGCAGAATTGATTAAGGATGATGGATAAGATCTGTATAGTGTCTGGCACACAGTAGGTACTCAAGAAATGGTAGGCCGGGCGCGGTGGCTCAAGCCTGTAATCCTAGCTCTCTGGGAGGCCGAGGTGGGCGGATCGTTTGAGCTCAGGAGTTCGAGACCAGCCTGAGCAAGAGCGAGACCCCATCTCTACTATAAAATAAAAAGAAATTAATTGGCCAACTAATATATATAGAAAAAATTAGCCGGGCATGGTGGCGCATGCCTGTAGTCCCAGCTACTTGGGAGGCTGAGGCAGCAGGATTGCTTGAGCCCAGGAGTTTGAGGTTGCTGTGAGCTAGGCTGACGCCATGGCACTCACTCTAGCCTGGGCAATAAAGTGAGACTCTGTC
>VSMD01037427.1:0-11422 GCA_008750895.1 Mirza zaza
CCTCCCCACCCCGCTGCACCCCTGCCGCACCTCCCCACCCCGCTGCACCCCTGCCGCACCTCCCCACCCCGCTGCACCCCATTGCATCCCCGAGTCGCAGCTCCCCGGCGAGGGCGGGAGACAAACCCGGTGCCGCGCGCACGGGCTCTGCGGGACGCTCGCCCTGCGGGGCAGGCCCAGGACTAAACCCCTGGGCAAGAGGAGCCAGGACCGCAGTGTCGGCACCTGAGTCCCACAGGGCTGCAGAGAAGGCTGCCTGGGTGGGCGTCAGGACAAGGACAGGAAAAGAGAAAGCAGGGAAACCCCAAAGCTGAAAAGGGCCGGCAACAGCCTGGCAGATGCCCTCGGCGGTCCAAGGACTCCACGCTGAGAGCTGGGCGCGGAGCGGTTCCCAGCCCGGGTGCCTCCAGCTGCCTGGCGGGAGCAGCCGCGACCCCCTATGCAAAGGAGGGCATGGCCACCAGGCCCACAGAAGCCCCACAAATGACTGTTCAAGGGCCGCGACTCACATGCACCTCAGGAAAACCAGCAAGCGGGAAACAGGCCCGTGAGTGAGAACCAGGGTAGGAATAGGTTTGAAAGACCCACACAAACCTCAAGCGCTGGAGCTGATAAAGTCAATTCACAAAGTGGTTCTACTTTCTAAAACCAGGTTATTTTTTTTAGGGTCACAGAAAAATCTGGCTGAAAGTACACAGAACTTCCATAGACCCCTTGCCCCCCACAAACTTTTTCAATGTTTCGATCCAAACAAACATTTTCAATTTTTAAAGAAATTACAAGTTTGAAAGTAATTTCACAGAGTAGAAAACTATAAAAAGTGATATGCCAAATCTGAATTTAAAAGGAGCATATTTAGAAATAACAAATGTAATAATCGAAATCGAAATTACAGTGGACACTTTAGGTAGCAGATTGGACCGGAGGACAATTCCGAGGAAACTGCCTGGCCCCAAGCAGGCGAAAAGGCCCAACACACGGGAAAGAGGGCAGAGAAGCGGAAGACGGAGGGACAAGTTCTCCTAGAAGAAGAAATGAGGGAAAAACTGGGCAGAAGCAAAATTTGAAGATACAATGACTAACAAATTTCTAGAATTGATGAAAGATAACAATGCAAAGATTCAAACTAAGTCAAAATCTAGACACGTCAGAATAAAACTGGAGGAGGAGGAGGAGGAGGAGAAGGAGGAGGAGGAGGAGGAGGAAGGGGGAGAAACAACAGAGACAAAACAACAAAATCTATTAACAGCAGGGGGAAAAGTTTATGTTCAGAGGAAGGACAGTGAGACTAACAGTTGAATTCTTGTAGGACCGATGGAAATCACAAAGCAGTGGAATAGTGTTTTAGATACATTAATACTTTATATAGGAAATGACTGCCAGGCTGGCCAAGGGGGCTCACGCCTGTAATCCCAGCACTTTAGGGGGCCAAGGTGAGAGGATCCCTTGAGGCCAGGGTTTCAAGCCCAGCCTGGGCAACATAGCAAGACCCCAACTCTACAAAAAGTTTTAAAAAATTAGCTTGTCATGATGGCCTGCACCTGTAGTCCCAGCTACTCGGGAGGCTGAGGCAGGAGGATCGCTTGAGCCCAGGAGTCTGAGGTTGCTGTGAGCTAGGCTGACGCCACGGCACTCTATCTGGGGTGACAGAGCAAGACTCTGTCTCAAAAAAAAAAAAGAGCGAGATAATTCCCTCCTTTGTAAAAACAACCATGAAGCAGATGAAACCCACCAATGCAAACAGAACCAGGTTATTCAACAAGCACTTGAGCGTATGAAAAACCACCTTGAATCAGAAATTTTAAGTCACAGGGCAAAAAAAATGGCAGAAACGAAAAAAGAATGTATTGAACTCAGAAAAAACCAAGAAAAAGCATAATTATCTCAGAAATGAGAAATGAATCGTGAGACGCCCCCGGCAAGCTGCGGTGACTGAACCTGCAGGAGCCGGGCTGGCAGCATCCCCGACCTCACCCAGGACTCGCCCCACGGAACACGCGGGGGTTGGGGAGGGCCCAGGGCCCCGAGCAGTAGGGCAGGGAGCCGCCGCCCACCGAGAAACCAACCGCCAAAGCTTCCCGGCCAGGAATGCAGACACCACGTGGCTCTCCCAGTACCTGCTTTAGCTAATTATCTCTAATATCGTGTTTCCCCCAAAACAAGACCTCCCCATACAATAAGCCCTGGCAGGATGTCTAAGCATGTGCGCAATAGAAGCCCTACCCCGAAAATAAGCCCTAGTGACGGGCGTGGCTACGCAGCGCATCTGCACAACCCACGCATTTGGTCGCAGAGCACGAAAGAAGACGAGCAGCCCTTCTCGTCTGCCCCGTGAGAGCTCTGTGGCTCCACATGAGAGATCGGGGCCGGTGGTTCTAAAGGAAATAGAGTCGCAAGACATTCAGGATGGGATTCGGGGTTTGGAGAGTGATGATGATGTTCCAGAAGAAGACGGCTTAACTCTATTTGAATAAATGTAGATGGCTGTATTGTACTTAAAAAAAAAAAAAAAACACTGTCCCCTGAAAATAAGCCCTAGGGTGTCTTCTTGAGGAAAAATGAATATAAGACCCCGTCTTATTTTTGGGGAAACAGGATACCGCAACGATTGACTATGAGTCACGGCTGCAGAGAAGGTAGGAAGCTGGAGGGCAGGACACCGACCCGGCGCCCAGGACGGAGGGGCCTGGCCGTTACCACGCCCCCGGTGCGGCCCTGCGCTGGCCCTTCTGGGCTCCTGGCTCCCGCGGGCCTGTGCTTGGGGCCGGCCCGCCTCGCCCCAAGGGGAGCGAGAAAGGAGAAACCCCGAAGGACCGAGGAGAGGGCCCAGGCCAGCTGCAGAGGAGGTTTCGGAGAAGGCCCCTGTGCGGCATGGCCAACCTGCCTGTGCCCTGCCCGTTGCCACGGGCAACCCGCCACACCCCCGCCACGCCCCCACTCCCCCACCCCCCCACCGCTGCGCCCCGCTGCGCTGTCCAGCTGCACTGTGGCTTCCTTTTTTTCTTTTTGAAACAGACTCTCACTTTGTTGCCCAGGCTGGAGTGAGTGCCGTGGCGTCAGCCTAGCTCACAGCAACCTCAGACTCCTGGGCTCAAGCGATCCTCCTGCCTCAGCCTCCCGAGTAGCTGGGACTACAGGCATGCGCCACCATGCCCGGCTAATTTTTTCTATATATATTAGTTGGCCAATTAATTTCTTTCTATTTTTAGTAGAGACGGGGTCTCACTCTTGCTCAGGCTGGTTTCGAACTCCTGACCTTGAGCGATCCTCCCGCCTCGGCCTCCCAGAGTGCTGGGATTACAGGCGTGAGCCACTGCGCCCGATCTGCGCTGCAGCTTCTGCTGAGTTTCCGTCGTCCCCAGACACCATCCACGGTGCGCGCAGAGATGGAGGAGGCTGGCCCGGGCTTCGGCCCAACCGCCCCGTCTGCCCACGTTGCTAACACCCAGAGAAGGGGTGGGGGTGGGGGCACAGCTGGTGGAGTGGCCACCCCCTCCCCCCACCCCTCCACCCCCCGCCAGGGCCACGGCACCTGTGCTGAGCAGGGACAGCAGCTCCCAGAGCGCAGCCTCTGCGGCGACCCCAACACCCACACGGATCCCACCCTCACGGCTGCTCGCTGTCCTTGGCCCTCCCGCCTCCTCACGGCCACCCGGCCCCATCCTGCCCGCCGACATCCATGCGCCCGCCCCCAGCGCCACCCCCAGCCCAGCCCCGCACTCCCTGGACTCGGCTATAGCCTCCTGTCTGGCCCACAGGAAAGCCCTCGAAACACAAGCTCCAGAAAGTCCAGTGGAAACAGATCAGGAAAATGTGGCGTGCACATACGATGGGATATTAGTCAGCCCTGAAAAGGAAGGAGATTCTGACATTTGCAACAGCAACGCGACGTGCTCAGGGGTGAACCCCAAGGACGTTAGGCTCAGATAACCCAGGCACAGGAGGACAAGCCCGACTGCACCTAAGATAGCCAAGTCATGACATGAACAAAGACAGGAGCGGAGGCTCCCAGGGGTGGTGGCGGGGGAATGGGGGGTCACTAACGACAGAGGTAAAGTTTCGGTCCGGTGAGATGAACGAGCTCTAGAAATCTGCCAGACGACATGGAAACAATAGTTGACAGCAGACACCTTCAACACCGCACACTTGGAACTTGCGAAGAGGGCAGGTCTCGCATTAAGTGTTCTCACCACAATAAAATTGTTTAAAAAAGAAAAAAGAGGCCGGGCGAGGTGGCTCACACCTGTAATCCCAGCACTCTGGGAGGCAGAGGCGGGTGGATTGTTGGAGCTCAGGAGTTCCAGACTAGCCTGAGCAAGAGCCAGACCCTGTCTCTACTACAAATAGAAAGAAATTAATTGGACGGCTAAAAATATATAGAAAAAATCAGCCGCGCATAGTTAGTCGCATGCCTGTAGTCCCAGCTACTGGGGAGGCTGAGGCAGGAGGATCGCTTGAGCCCAGGAGTTGGAGGTTGCTGTGAGCTAGGCTGACGCCAAAGCACTCTAGCCCGGGCGACAGAGTGAGACTCTGTCTCAGAAAAAAAAAAAAGAAAGAAAAAAAATCAGAACAGGGCCCGGCATACAGCACTTGCTATTTTTAACATCACTATTTCCTCTTTATATATAGATATATATATACATACAGATATATAAATAGCAGATGTATAAATTTCCATTGCTATGCCATTTTTTCAGTCTCCTAGATCTCGAGAGTATCATGAATGCAGACTTGTGGTACCCAAACCGCAGAACCTGGAGCTTGTTGACTATGAACTGCCACCAACTCCCACGGGAAAGGCAGGCCCTGCGCGTTGCTCCCTGGGGTGTCAGAGTGTGAGAAACAATCCCCGAGGCACACGCCTGGGACAGACGAGGTCCTTCCCTCTGAGCTAAACCCACCACCCGTCTCTCCCCGTTGCCTCCGTGAGTCTGGACTTCAGCAGCCGTCATCAGTATTGAGAACGAATGTCAGAATCATGTCTCAGTAAATATATTCAATACAAATAATGCTCTAAAACAATCGGTTCATACATCGATACATCAGTTTGCTTGAAAATCCTATTTAAAATTGAAGGGAGGAGGAGGAGAAAAAAAATAAAAATTAAATAAAATTAAAATTATTGGCCAGGCGTGGTTGATCATGCCTGTAATCCCAGCACTCTGGGATGCTGAGGCTGGAGGATCACTCAAGGTCAGGAGTTCAAGACCAGCCCAAGCAAGAGCGAGACCCCCCTCTCTACTAAAAATAGAAAGAAATTAGCTGGACAACTAAAAACATATAGAAAGAATTAGCCGGGCATGGTGGTGCATACCTGTAGTCCCAGCTACAGGAAGCTGAAGCAGGAGGCTGAGGCAGGAGGATCGCTTGAGCCCAAGAGTTGGAGGTTGCTGTGAGCTAGGCTGACGCCACGGCACTCTAGCCCGGGCAACAGTGTGAGACTCTGTCTCAAAAATTAAAAGAAATTGAAATTATTTAGTGCAACCACTTTGGAGGGTTCCTCAAAAAAACTACAAACAGAACTACGCAGTGCCCCGCAAGCCCACTGTGGGGCACGCATCCAAAGGAGGGGAATTCAGATCGGCGCTCCTGTGTTTATTGCAGCTCTCTTCCCAATAGCCGAGGTCCGGAATCAACCCCAGTGTGTCGGTGGGTGAGCACACAAGGAAATAGGGCACATGTACACAATGGAATATTATATAGCCGCAAAAAGAATGGAATTTTGTCATTTGCAACGACACGGATGGAACCGGGGAACATTCTGCTAAGTGAAAGAAGCCAAGCACACAAAGACACATCTCGCGTGTTCTCACGCACACGTGGGAGCTACATACTGAAACGACTGATCTCTCGGAGACAGAGAGTGGACTGACAGTTACTACAGGCCGGGAAGGGCAGCAGGGAGGGGGTAAGGTGGAGTTGATTGATGGGTGCAGAACACAGTTAGATGCTTAGATAGAGTGAACAATACCTGATAGCACCACAAAGTGACTATAACCAAATAAGTTAGGGTAACTTTACAATAACTAGGAGGGTGGAGTTGGAACCTTCCTAACACAAAGAAATGTTAAATGCCTGTGGTGACGGACACCCCAGTCACCCTCATTCGGTTAATTCGCACTGCATGCCTGTATCCAAACATCGCATGTACCCTACAGAGATATGCAACTATCATGCACCCATAATAATAATTTTTTTTTTCTTTGAGACAGAGTCTCACTTTGTTGCCCAGGCTAGAGTGAGTGCCGTGGCGTCAGCCTAGCTCACAGCAACCTCAGACTCCTGGGCTCAAGCGATCCTCCTGCCTCAGCCTCCCAAATAGCTGGGACTACAGGCATGTGCCACCGTGCCCAGCTCATTTTTTCTATATATATTAGTTGGCCAATTAATTTCTTTCTATTTATAGTAGAGACGGGGTCTCGCTCTTGCTCGGGCTGGTCTCGAACTCCTGACCTTGAGAGCAATCCGCCTGCCTCGGCCTCCCAGAGTGCTAGGATGACAGGCGTGAGCCACCGCGCCCGGCCTCACCCATAATAATTAAAAATAAACAATTCTTTGAAATAAATAAAAAGCAAAGCTGAAATTATATTTGCAGTCAGCTCCCAACTGAAACTCGTTATTATCGAGGTTCCTTCTTTCCAGTTATATTATTCCTTTTTGTAGAAAGCTGACAAGTGCAGGGAAGGAGTAGATGCCAGCTGTTTACATTATTCCAGGTCAACGGTGAGGCCCCACAGCCCGAGCCCGTTGGCGCCGCCGCTCTCTGCAGCCCCCAGCAGCCCCTGCCCTGGTGCCCGGGCGGTACCCACGGGGTCCCCGGGGACTGCAGCCAGCGCCAGATGTGGCGTGGCCCGGAGGGGTCCTCTCCTGAAAGCACCAACGTGCCTGACCCTCCACTATCCTGGACTCACCTCATGGGGAGACATTCCTCCCCGACACTTGAGCTTACAAGGAGGCAAACAGAGCTCCACCTGCCACTAATGTGGGACAAACTGCGGCTAGTTGCCAAAGCAAGTGTCAGTTCCCGGCCACAAATGAGCGTCGGGGAAGGCCAGGGAGGGGCTGGGAAGGTCTTGTGACCCTGCTCCTAACCCTAAACCCTGGCACGCACAGCCTGGGCCTTCTCCTCCTGCCCGCCGTCCCCAAGGTGCAGGGGAGCTTCCCCCGGCACCCGGGGTAACCGGTCCCCGCTGTCCTGCAGGAGCACCCCGGTCCACGGCCTGTCCTGTACGCGCGGAGGAACACGGGTGGAAACCCGGCGCCAAGCAGGGGCCCGGGACAGATCCCGGGGCGCATCGCAGAGGCCAGGGCCAGGCCGCGCAGGGGGTTTTCCCAGGAAACTGTCCCGGCCGGCGCGTCCCCTGGGACCCCTGAACCAACCGAGCCCTCCGCTGTGGCTTCTGACATTACCAACCTACGCCACGGCGCCGGCCACCCGGAAACCGGGACTCGGGAGGCTTAAAGACTAGACACCGATTAAGAACAACATCGCGCGGCCGCACCTTCCCGCACAGCCGCGGCCGCCCAGGTGCGGAGGCGCGGGGACCAGCACCTGCGCGGGCCCGCCCAGGTCCCCGCGGCCTGCGCGCAGCGGAGGGGACCCGGCGGGAGGTCTCGGGGCTTAACCGGACACGTGCCCGGCCAGGTGCCCGGCCAGGTGCTCGGCCAGGTGCCGGCCAGGCCTTGCCATCCTCGGCCCCACCCTCCCGGCCCGCGCGCAGGGGACGCTGCTCACCCAGCTCGGCCGGGCCTTCCCGGCGGGCGCGTCACCGTCACCGCCACCGCCACCGCGGCGGGGCCAGCCGCGCTCCGCGGACCCCAGGCGCCGGCGACACCGCCCCTTCCCCCGCGTCGCGCCCCCGGCGCTTCCCGGCGCCGCTCCGCAGTCGGTGGACCCGAGGCGGCGTTGCTGGAAATAACCGGGCGCTGCCGGGAGGGGAGCGAGGGAGCGGGCGGGGTGACGACCGCGCGGCGCGGGGCGGGCCGCCTCGCCAATGGCAGGAATCTCTCACCTGAGGTTCGCTTGGGGCGCGGATCCGCGCATCGGCCGCACGTGCGCCTTTTTGCGGTTAACTCCGGGCTTCCCATCTCCGAGCTGCGTGCGCGCCGGGCAGAGTGAGCACGTGACGTCGCTGCGGGGTCAGGCCCGGTTCGGGGCGTTGGTCCCGCCCGCCGCGGCGGGGCTGGAGCCCGGAGCCCGGAGCCCGGAGCCGCCAAGCGGCGCGCACAGACCCGCTGCAGCTGCGGGGCGTAAGCGGCCGTGAGTGCGCTCGCTCGCGGGAAGCGCAAATACCGACCAGGCCTGGGGGAGCCTGCCCGCTGGCCACACGTCCCTGCCTCACTTCTGTGGCTCCGTGGTCAGTGAGTGTCCAGGCAGCGGCACTGTGGACAGGGCGGACGGGGGAGGGAAGCCGGGCGCAGAGTAGGCGTCTGTTCAGGGCGCACAGCCCACCGCCCGCCTCAACGGGCGGGCTCTGACTGAAAAAGCCACTTTGCCACCGAGGCCTGGCTGGGCCCCAGGGGGCGGTGCACATCTTCGTGTTGGTCTCAGTTGCTGGTGGCCAGAGCGTCCAGCGGTGACCATGGCCAGCCTTGGGGGCCAGACTGTGCCAAGCCCATGTGCAGTCTCCAGCCAGGCCTGGCCACCACGTCTTTCACGGGCCTCTTGTGAAAGGCTGGGGTGAGGGGAGGAGCGCTGGCGACCTCCACGGGGGCGTCTTGCCCCCCCCCCCAGCTGGGTGCCATCTGCACAGGGGGAGCATTTGGTGAGGGGCACGTGGGACACACCCATTCTCACACCTGGGCCAGTCCAGGCCTGTCCGTCCACACACCTGCTGCCCAGACCTCCCAAGCTCCCTCCAAACTGCTCCTTCTAGGTCCCTGGTGACCGGTGCAGCAGGCCAGCGCTGCAGCCAACTCTCCTTCCCAGCAAAGGGGATGAGCCCTGCGATGCTTGCCCTTTGCCCTCGGGGCGGATCCCCCTCCCCGCTGCCCACCGGGGCAGGCTGAGTGGGGCTGATTAGTGACAGTCCTCTTCCAGCCCAGGGGCGGAATCAGCTGCACACCAGGCTCGTTTCCTATTCCTCGGCCAGCTTGTTTTAGGCAACTCCCCATGAAACCCAAAATGCAAGTGGGCGGCTGGCTGCCTGCCTGCGCCACGTTTAGCCTGCGCCTGAGGACAGTCTGTGCCAGCTGCTGGCACCGTCAGGACAAGCACCGCAGACTGTGGGGCTCAGACGGCAGAAACTCACTTTCTCGCGGTTCTGGGGCTGCAAGTCCAATACCAAGCCCAGCTGCGCCTGGGCTACCCTGCGGCACGGACAGGGCTGGTTCCTCGAGGCCTGTCCTCGGCTCGCAGACCCGCCTCTGTGTCTGGCGTGGTTTCCCTGTGTGTGCTCACGTCCCTGGGCTCTCTTCTCACAAGGACACTGGTGCTATTGGGTTAGGCATACACCCATATAACCCCATTTAACCTTAATTACCTCCTTAAACGCTCTGTCTCCACATACAGTCACGCTGGGGGCTAGAGCTGCAGCATGTATGGATTTTGGGGTACACCATTCAGTCCATAGCAAATCCCACGTTCCCGAGCCGCTTCCATTTCTGTGACAGTTTGTTGGAGATGCCCGTCTTTGGCAATAACAAGCCCTGAGCAAACCAGAAGCTGTTTCTCTCTTTTTATATATATATATATATTTTTTTTTTTTTTTTTCTTTTTTTTGAGACAGAGTCTCACTCTGTTGCCCGGGCTAGAGTGCCGTGGCATCAGCCTAGCTCACAGCAACCTCCAACTCCTGGGCTCAAGCCATTCTCCGGCCTCAGCCTCCCCAGTAGCTGGGACTACAGGCATGCGCCACCATGCCCGGCTAATTTTTTCTATATATTTTTAGTTGTCCAGCCAATTTCTTTCTATTTTTAGTAGAGATGGGGTCTCGCTCTTGCTCAGGCTGGTTTCGAACTCCTGACTTTGAGCGATCTGCCCGCCTCTGCCTCCCAGAGTGCTAGGGTTACAGGCCTGAGCCACCGCGCCCGGCCCGTTTCTCTTTCCCTTACAGTCTTGTGGTGCCAGCATAGGACCCTCCCCTGGCACGCCCAGCCTCACCTTTCCACAAGGACTACGGGTCTGTGGACGTGTTTGTGTCAGCACACGGAGTGGCCCGAGCCTGGCTTGACTCCAAAGTCTGCTGAACTTGGAGTTTGTCGTTTTAGTCAAATGGACCCAATAAGCCCTAGCGGGCGTCCCATCTAGGCCAGTCCTGGCAACCCCATGTTAATTTATTGCTGCAAAAAGTTCCAGTGGGGAAGCCATTCTGACCACACCCAAATCTTCTGGCACTTAAGGCGACCACACTCACGCTGTGCTGGGCAGTTAAGAGGTGCTCTGATCTCCTGGATCCAAACTCCCCACTGACATCAGTAGCCCGTGCACAGTGGCCCTTGGCCCTTGACCTGCAGAGACAGCTGCCATGGCGCCCTCCAAGGCCTCGGGCACTTGCCCCCCAGGTGTATGTCTGAGCATCGGGCATCCTCCTGGGGAAAATGCTCAGGTAGGGGATGAACAGCCCACGTGCCTGTCTGCCTGAGCTTCCAGCATCTTCCTTGTCCACAAAGGAGTCGTTCATTCCACTGGCGTGACTGCAGGGTTCAGATTTCACCTGACCATGACCAGACGATGAGACCCGCCCCGGATTGCTCAAACTAGTGCGTAGCATCCTGAACTTCCACTCATGCGGGGCAAGCAAACCCACGCTGAGAAAACAACCCCGATTCACCAGCACAGGAAAGGAAGGCACAAGGAGTGAAAGTCTGATGAGAAACAGGGTCTGTGGGACACAGAACCGGCTCCCATGTGGTCACTTACAGAGGGCCACAGCACGAGCCCACCTAGGCATTGAAGGTGGCCACACGTAACCGGGCAAGGCAGTGCCGTGTGCCTCAAAATATGAAAGCTTGAAAAAATGCTCACCATCTCTAATCATCAGGGAAATGCAAATCAAAACCACAATGAGATATCACTTAACTCCAGTGAGAATGGCCTTCATCAAAAAGTCTCCAAACAATAGATGCTGGCGTGGATGCGGAGAGAGGGGAACACTCCTACACTGCTGGTGGGACTGCAAACTAGTTCAACCTCTGTGGAAAGCAATATGGAGATACCTTAAAGCGATACAAGTGAATCTACCATTTGATCCAGCAATCCCATTACTGGGCATCTACCCAAAAGATCCAATGACACTCTACAAAAAAGACATCTGCACTCGAATGTTTATAGCAGCACAATTCATAATCGCAAGGCTGTGGAAACAGCCCAAGTGCCCATCAATCCAAGAATGGATTAATAAAATGTGGTATATGTATACCATGGAGTACTATTCAGCTCTAAGAAACAACGGTGATATAGCACATCTTATATTTTCCTGGT